>CATIWJ010045020.1:0-20011 GCA_949640765.1 Croton laevigatus | reverse complement strand
AAAGTTACTAATATGCTACCACTAACCTGTTGAACATCTTCTAGCTCTGAAGGATTATTATGCTCTAACCAGAAGGAATCAAAATGACCAGCTCTAGGCGTATTTGTCGAGGAAACTGATGTTATGCTCCCGCTCGAGGAGGGAGCGCCATAATTGCATAACTTGATACCAAAGTGGCCTTTTAAACTAACAGGGGGTAGGTGGGAATCCTCTATAAAGGCAGTATCCATTTCATGAATGTCTTCGAACATTCCTTCAACACCTTTATTTCGCCATTCACTTATCTTGGGAGAGTAAACCTCAGCAGAGACAGAATTTGTTGTTTGAGTTCTTGAATTTTCAGGGCTGCTACATGATGGAGGAACATTCATATTACGTGACTCTATAATTTGATCCAATATCTCTGCAAGGTTTGACAAGCGCTCATCTACATCTAAACAATTTAAATCACATTTATCTGCATATGCACATATATAAGAATGGGATTCTAGATGAGAAATAGGAACAATTTCTTCACATATCCTACAGATCACTGAATCAGATTCGTCAAAAACTTGTTCCTGTTCATGAAGAGTATCATCCACACATTCTCCCTGATCATGACGTGGACCACTGGCATCATTTATTGGATTTCTAATGGAACCTTTATCCATTTGACAAAACTGGTCCACTTTGAAATGGGTCTCCTTGCTGGAATTTTGAGACGGCAACTTTTGTTCAAAAACCAGAGAATCTTTTCCAGAATCACTCGGATCATCTGGCTCTTGAGAGCCACAACACATTGCCTCTGGAAGTGAAGATAAATCATTCTGTCTCTGCAACTTGTTTTTTATGTTGCTTTGTTTATTTAAAGAACTAGCTGGGTCAGAATCACCAATGCCCTGATTGGCAGCCCAGCTCATGTCTACAGAAGGCACACTTTCTAGGCATTTTTTGAATTTCCGAAGTGATTTCTCATCAATAGGTTGAGTGTCCTTCTGGAACTGCAAAATTCTAGTGCAGCGTGTCAGTATAAAGAGCATGCGAGTAAACAACCACTTCAAGAGTCCTGTTCGACACTGTTGTCTTTTCTCAGTCAAGTCTTGAACAATTCTTTCACACTCAACACGAAACTGAGAACAGGTCATTTCCATGCACATTTGAGCAAGAATTAGAAGATCCTCAGCCATTTTCAACTCTTCTTGCTGTGAAGAACCAATTTTCTCAAGGGTATCCACGACTTCACCAGCAAAACTAGCAAGTTCTCCGTTCACCACCTCTTTAGTAGAATCAAATCTTGAGCGCAGTGAACCCAATAACTCCTAATTTTCAATTCATTAAAAAAAAAAAATGAAGACTACAAATAAGTTTTTCTTAGATTAAAAACATTGACATTGGTTAACTTCAAAACTTAAGCACACAGACAACAAAGAAGATCGCAATCTGTTTATCACATGCCATAAAATTTTTTGGTATTGGAAGTCTTATGGATATGTGTTCATTCAGTCCATCACCTAGGGTCAAGATCATATATAATACATCTTATCTCTTTCCAATTTTCAAACTCAAACCCACCTCATCCAACTTATATGCTACAGAATTATAAAATTAACCATGAAATTGTGCAAGCCAATTACCATTGAGGAAGACACCAGGTTGTGAAAATAGACAACTAATAAATGAATAGTTACAACAACAAATTAAAAATACAGAAGTATACCTTCAAATCACTGTAGCTATGAGCCCGAGGGTGGGCATGTTGAATGCCACCCTTGGGTCCCAATTCATGTGAATAACTTTTTAAGCCTTTTGGCACTTTACTCTGGCTATGTAGATGATTTTCTTCATTGGAAATTATGGATTCTGCTCGTTCCTTTTTGTCAAGCACTTTACCTTCCACATTCCTCTCCTGTCCAAATAATAACACAGCTTATTTGAATCTTGTAGCTTCATGAGTAAATATATCTCTCAAGCATTCTTATAAAAAGCTTACCTCAGTAGTTGTAGTTGCAGAAACACCACCACCAACTTGGCTAGCATCCTTGGAAAAATATGATGCAAGCCATCGTGTTATCTTCTTTCCTTTATGGTGTTCTGCAAAAAAAAAAAAGCATTGATGATATATCAATCTTATAGTATAAAAGAAATTATTTAAGGGGGGAAAAAAGGGAAACACACAGAGAAGGTTTTTTGTTCAAATTTTTTATAAAATACAGCACCTGAAGCTACTTGGCACACAAGAACAATTGAGCCTAAACAATTATCTTAATTCTTTCAAAAGATATGAATGAAAACATGCCCAGAACACTGGTCTTACCAACTGTTAGACCAGGAGATCAGCAGAACAAGAATCACTAGTATTAAAAACAGAGAAAAAAAGTCTTGACAAAACAGTGGCAATATTTTGTGCTTGGTATCCAATTAATAAAATCTAGTAACCCAAACATACCCAAGTATTATGGCAGTTAACAATAATCTCAACAATTTTTTCCACAACAGAAACCCTCAGATTGGAAGTATAAGCTAATAGGAGGAAGAACCTTTTAAACCCCAGAAATCTTCATGAAATATATAGCTCCCTCTACTAATTAGCTCCTAAGGAACACACCAGGGAACAATAACCAATTCACTTAAGAATTAAAATCCATAAGGAATATCATTATTCCTTAATTCAATTCAAAATCAACAGAGATTAACTCGTGTTCATTCCCATCTAAATTTTCTTCAAATTAGTATAATTCATATAAACCTCAATTAAAGGATTTAGATCACGCTTAAGCTGCCTCTAAATCAAGAAGTGTGCGGTCTTATGACTTACATATAAACACTCAAACAGTTTGTACCTTTATGAAGCCCCATTGAGAACAGAACCGATGCCTTCCGTTTCATTGGAGCCATTGCCCATGTTGAGAACGGGTAATCTTAATATAATTTTTCGATAAGCTTAGACATTTAAACCAACACATTCAAGTAGTAACCAAGTGGAATTGTCTTAACTGATGTCGGTAAAAAATTTTGCAGCATACCCTCTAGTTTTTCACCCGCAAACACATTACCATGGAAGCTTTCCACCAATGCCTCAAACCTTTCATGGCTCTAGCATTCCCCGTATTTTCCCAATGTGGATTGCAATCATCAAGATCCATGTAATGATGCCTGTCTATGATCACCACTGTTGCCAAAAGGCATGGCAACTCAAAAATTTGACAGCTTAGCAACCATGGACTTTCAACACAAACAATTAAACAAATCAGTGGATGGTCTAAAGGGCTTCTA
The DNA here is from genome assembly GCA_949640765.1 of Croton laevigatus. Lineage (NCBI taxonomy): Eukaryota > Viridiplantae > Streptophyta > Magnoliopsida > Malpighiales > Euphorbiaceae > Croton > Croton laevigatus. The sequence continues at coordinate 16,756 of CATIWJ010045020.1, read as the reverse complement.
GACCACCAGCGAGCTCCAGCAAGCAATGCAGAACTTCAGCTTACTACGATAATCAGCTCAACTCATTGAACATTATAACCTTTGCCCTGGTTTAGAAGCTTTCAATAAGCAAACATTCAAATTGATAAAAAGTAACTAATCCTCAAAAACTAAGTAGCTCTTTCCCTATTTAAAAACTCTCTTCTATGATTAGTTTTAGTTTTACACAGTGCAGCCAATTTGATAACTATTTTCATGATCAAACAGCTTAAAACACTTCTGGAACAGTTTGGAAGGAACATACTCGCTAAAAATTTTAAATAAAATTAACTAAAAATACGTTTCTCCACCAAAAATCACGGTAACCAAATTAGCAAATGCCAAAACAGAAAACAAAAATAAATAAAATAAACAGCAAAATCGAACTGGAATAATACCTCCTCTTGAGGAAGCAATTTTTACACGTCCTTGAGACAAGTTCTTCTGGTTCAACCTTCCATTAACAGGAAGAGGAGGAGGTGGCCTTGAAGCCACATAACTCTTAGACTCAGCCAACTCTTCCTGTTTTGAACTGAGCTGGTCTTTCGAGGAAGGCGCTCGACGAGTCTTAATCCGATTCAAACCGGACGGAATACCAGCCGGAGAGGATAGTTTTCCGTCAGTTTGGATCGTTTCGTTCATCATAAAAACAAACTTATCATAAATTTTAAAAAAAAAACTACGGATTAGAAATGAAGTTTCGCAGCCGTTAGAGCAAATTTGTGTTGTTAAGAAGAAGCAAAGAGAGGGTTGTAACGACGAATCAGTCTTTTCACTCTTTTGTGGCGGTTAGTTGAGAGACCGAGCAAGCAATCCGACGATATATAACTTAAATTAATAATGATCTTTAAATTTAATTATACTACTATTTATTTAGTAAATCATAATAATTAAACTAAATTTAAAAATATTAATTTGAAATTAGTGGAGCGTGCTTGGCTGTGCTAAATTACATCAAGTACAATCGTTGTTATGACTTAATGCTGATGTGTTATATATATATAGATATATATGGCGTTGCACCGCCACGACCACCACCGTGAGTGGCGTGGAATTATTCAAAATTTGAATAAGTGTTTGTTTGGACTTAGACTGCGGTGGCAGCAGCCAGCAGACACCTAATAAAGTGGGAAGCTGCGGGAGCTGCCGTGTGGATTTGATTTGATTGGACGGTAATGTGGTTTTTAATGGTGGAGAAGATAGTGCTTATATTGCTATATTTCATTCAAGCATTGACTCTTTTTTTTTTTTTGGTATTATAGACTAAAAAACAAAAAATAATGAAATTCGGATTCGCGCTTAGAAATTGGTTGGTTCAGTTCAATTGGAAAAAAATAAGACCGTTTACTTTTCTTTTTTTTTTTTTCTTTCTAGTAGACTTGCATATAACACATGGCTTGGGTTTGAAATCAAACCAGAGCTAAACAATATTTGTTTGGGCACACTTGTTTTTTTGTATTCTTAAAATACTTCATATCTAGAAAGTCTTTCCAAAATGAGTTGAATAATAATATTCCAGCCAGCCATTCACAAGCTCAGTAAAAATTTGTTTGGATTTTAGCTCATTTGCAAAGGAGCTAGACTTTTCCTGCCCGTTCACTAACCCGACCCGACTTGATATACATCTTGACTTACGAATCTAAACACCATTGCTAAAGCTGAGCTGAAGCCTAATTCACAAACTTGCATCAAGCTCCAATTTTTGAAGCACAAAGTTCAGCTCGGATATCCGAGCTGAATTACTTCCTGAAATCCAACCACAGAATTGGAATTAAAAATTTGAGGAGGGTAGGAATTTGTGCGGCGGAAAGTCATTCAAGTTGTAGTGAATCTGGCCAGAACTACAATGCAAATGTAACGAGATTCTTTTATTATATTCTTTTTCTCATGCAGCTAAGAACTTAAGTTACAAATATTGAAAGCTCATAAGGTTCTCTGTGACCAAATGAACTGTCCAATGATTAAGAAGAAGAAAACAAAAGAAGAAGAAAACTAGAAAGAATTCCAGTAACTAATTTTACAACTTCAGTTGCTATCATCAACTTGATTGTTTCCAAATTGATTCTCCCTTCTTTTAGGGAAACCTGTAGATTCCAAGGTTGATCCCCTGTATTTAAGTTCTGAAGGTGTTCTATAATTATTAGGATCAACAGAAGTAGGTCTGTTGTTGGTATCAGCAGAATTGGGCCTGAAGTTGCTCGTTGCTCCTCCAGGATACCGTGGAGGGGAACCGTACCCTCTTGGGGGACCTCGCAAGCCACCAGGCCTCAACTCCATCACATCTTCTCTTCTTGAAGGAGAATCAGCAAATGGTCGGTCCCTGGAGCTAGGTACTAACGGAGCTCCTGGTGTTGCTGCAGATGTGGAGCTAAAAGGATCATCCGGTCCCCATGACGTAAGTGCTTCCTTCTTCTTGGCAAAGAATTGCCAAGCTCCAAATAGAAACAGAATGAAGAACAAGACAGGACTTGTCCACAACATTGAATTAAAGTCTCCTTTGAATACCGGAAGGTTAGAGCGGTACACTCCCACGTATCCACTACCAAGGCCAAGAACGACGAGTTTATCTCGGTCGCTGGCAATTAAGGGTACAACTTTTTTCCTTTCATCAGCAAATCCATCCGGTACTTGATAATTAAGAAAGGAAGATAAGATCTCATCCAAACCAGCAGAGAACACGAGGCGAGGTCCGCCAACCCTAACATAATGTTGAGTTGAAACATTATATCCGAAAACCTTCTCTTCATTGACAACAAGCAAATATCCCTTAATGGCTTCCACTGCAAGGGGTTCAGGCATGTCATACTGTCTCCTGGATCGCATTCTACATTTGAAGTTTATTACATCACCTAATAATAACACATGAATCAAATCACCCTCTGCAGTATATCCATAAGCTTTAGACCTTTCTGTAGCATCAAAAACATAATTCTGAATACGAGAATCATTCAATCCTTCACATCCAGTTTCCCTGATTTTCATGCTCCTTAAATCTAATGACCCTGCGCCACCCTCCGTCAGAAACAAAAGCCTTTGCTTCAAGAATGCAAGAGGTTTTTTCGATGGCATTGCAGAACCATGAAGTGTTCCATTTTCTCTAAAAACCCGAAGATCCCCGCCAGAATTCGATGACAAGATATACCTTGATCTCCCAACATGATGCACATCCAAAATATTTATAGGCAATTCTTCTTCGCCATGAACAGACGGATCATGCTTGCCAACGTTGTCAATAGTTAACGTACCCCATTCTTCCCCATTCAGCACTTCATGAACTTTGTGCATCAAAACCACACCATTCTGATGCCCAGTGATCAAAAAGCTCTCATTTCTATAAACAGACAAGTATGAAAGCATTGCAGTAACGGGTTGCTCGCACTGTGTGTAATACTCAATCAAAACATCCCCATTCCTTGTAAACACATAAATTCTCCCCTTATGATCCCCAACAGCAACATACCTACTGAGACTTCCGTAGTCACGAAATGGCAAAACATTAATAGCAGTAACACGGGAATCTAATTTCACAGCAGAAATAAATTGAAACCTCTCTGACCAAAATGGACTGTATTTAGTAACTTGAACTTTTCTAACACCTCTCTCACCATCGGGAACCTTAACCTCAGTTCTCTCTTCTTTAACTTTAGGAGCAGGTCTTTTATTATCCTCAAATTTCCTCTGATTAGCTCTCTCTTGTTCTTGATTCTGAATACCCTCTAAACGTTCACCTACTTTCTTTGACTCTGATAATTTTGTTTCTAATCTAGCAACTACTTCACTGAGATTTCTCACTAATTCTTCAAGTTTATATAATAAAAACTCTTGTGGATTGGATTCAGCTCTATTTTCATTTTCAGGTTCACGGTAAGAAGAAGAAAGAAGGTCTTTGCCATCGTTTTCAGTTGAAACTAAGCTTGAATAGTTTACCAAAATTGCACCCAAAATGAAAAGGAAATAGAAAAAAGTAAAAAACTTGCCTTTGTGGGTATTCGCCATTGAAGAAGCTTAGCGCTCACTGTATGATCGCCATATATACTTTATTAGTACAAGAAAAATTGCAGATCTTTGAGTATTGGATCTGGAGAAAGATGGGTTTTAGCAGGAATCTTAGATTTGATGAATCTAAAGGAAAAAAGAAATAGGGATTTAGGATCAGGAGGAGGAAAGGAAGAAAGAGGAGTTTCCTTTTTTTGAGGTTTTGTTTAGTTAGGTCTACTACGTACTAGGGCAAGAAATCGATTTTGCCTCTCTTCAGACAACGTCCGAAAAATACTGACTTCTGCGTTGAAAGCACCTGCACATCTATCTACTGATAGCAAGGAAATGATCCACTCAGATGGTTTCACAAGAACTCGACTTATCACATGTAATACTGTCTTGACACGTTGCCTGTCCTTCTGTCCAAAACCGACCTTTCAATAGTTTCTTTTTTTTTTTTTAGCAAATCCTTTCAATAGTTTCTTTCATTTTTAGAGTGAGCGAAAATTAATTAAACAAATCATATTTATGCACTCTATCAAAAACAAAAATTCATATTTATGCACCCTATCTAAAAAAATTCGTTCTTATGCACTGGCTGTATAAATTCATATTTATGCATAAGAAGGGCCTGGTAAAATATTCACCTGCGTCGCAGCTTGCCAAGCTGTTGGGCTTGGTTTACCAAAGATATAGCAGACATCCACTTATGCTCCCAGCAATTTAATTTGTTTCGAGCAAAACAGCTATAACACAAAAGTGCAAAAATCACATGCCACTGAAAATGAAAAACTTTAACCATTGAACCAAATCACCGAACCCATAAAATTGAATTTGTGATAAAATTGGTTTACAATTTATAACAGTGGGGAGTTTTTAGAACCATTTACAAAAAAGGTAGTATGTCTGAAGTTTCGCCAAAATAAATCTGCTTCCGATAGGTGCAAAATTAACAAAGTTGAAGAAGCGACAAATCCTCTTTCAGAGGAGACAGATTTAGTGGAAAAATAATTGATAGATTCAGCTGAAAAAAACCTCTTCTACATGAAGAAGTGATGTTTCTAAGGCCAAAAGGGGAAACAGACTCGAGCTATGGTTCACCTTGAGGAAGCCAACGGTTAGGTTTGAGCGAGGCGATCTTGAAAACAAAGGAATGAGCAAGGGTGTTGCCTTAGCAAACACTTCGATGCCTAAATCAGACCTGGGATCAATCAATAGAAAGGAGAATAGAAAGAGTAGGAGTTTTAGGAGAATTTAGAGAGAAATTACCCGTGAATAGTAGATCTTTTGGGTATTTATAGTAGAGGATTCTTAAGGGTAGCTTACACGTTAACTCCATATAATTATGACAGTAATGACAACTCTCCGTAATTATGACAATAAATGTCAACTCTCCGTAATTATGACTGTAATGCATATTTAGAAGCCCATGAGTGTCAAAATATGGGTGGCATGTCCGCCTGCCCAAACTATAAGTAATGATTATCGAAGGCATGACCTGAACTGATCTAGGGGCGATCTCTTCGATGACGCTTAGGTCGATTATCGAAGGTATGACCTGAACCGATCTATGGGCGATCTCTTCGATGACGCTTAGGTATCGACCTAAACGTCTTCGAGGTCAGTCATCGTATGCTGACCTCCGGACTTCAACCATCTGATCGAGCTTATATTGATCTTGGGCTTTCGCCTAGTCCAAACAGAGATTTCTGATCTTATGGCTCATCTAGTGCTGACCTCTATAGGGGCGATGTCATCAAGAAGATTTAGCTCAAAGCATACAATTTTTTCCAACTATGTGTAAATGTCATTAGCACTTAATTCTCTTCATATGGAAGAATATTTAATGCAATATAATTTAGCCACATGTTCAACGATGTTAAAAGTATAAATTTCCACTAAATACTCTTTCATGTGCAAAATTTGCTCCAAATCATCTTTCCGGAGACAAAGTTTTTGTGCAATAATGGGAGACGTTGATACATATTTTATACTAAATCTTCTTTGACATGAAGAAGGATTTTAGCTCCAATTAGGTTGAGAAATATGTTCATCAATCACCACTAGATTTTAGCTCCGATTCATAATATTCTCCATGGGACTGATTTTTTTTTACCAACTCCATGGGACTAATATCAACAAAATCATTCATAAAACTTATTGCTTGTTGACCTGTTTCCAAGAAAGAAAGAAAAATTATTATTAAAAATTATGCTATTTCTAGCCTACAAACTGCCCACGTTAGGAAAACAGTTTGAGCAGTAAGCCCTTGCCATTAGGACTAGTACTAAAAAACTGTGCCAATTTCAGCCGTATTTCAATAACATCAGCTCTTGTAAAGGAATCAATTATCAATGATGAAGAGGAATTAAACCAAATTGTCTTGGCATAAGCACACTGACAGAATAAATGAGCATCAGTTTCCCTTTATCCGCAGAAAGGACAACCAGCTGATAAATTTGGCGATCTTACATTCAAATGTTCTCCAACTCGAAGGCCCTTTTCAACAAATGGCACATGGGTTTCCTTGGCACTTCAAGTTTCATAAACTGTTCCAAGGAAAGATAATTAAGCCATCATTAGAGTTAACAGCATCAACTATCAATATTTTGCAAGCCTCTTTGTAATTAGATTTAACATAATTAGTGAAATCTCATGGGCAAGGAACTATCTTTAGTGAAATCTCAAATTAACCTATCTTCATGGGCAAGGAAAGAATGGGTGCTGCCCCCTCTCTATCCAAATTTTGAAAAACACAATTTGGCTTCCAGTATCTATGATCCCAATCAATTAATTGATGAACACAAAAGAAGTAACTATCTTTATAAGGTACATCTGCAGGAGTGAATGGATGACTTTTAGGCAACCAAGGATATTGAGAACATGAAAAATATTTACCATTCCTAATTTTCCACCTTGGACGCCGCTCTAAAAGCTTCTTTCCCGATAAAATGCTATGAAAAGTTAGAATGATTATGAGCTTTCAGGAATGTTGTAGAGGGGAAATACTTCCCTTTTAAGGGCTCTAGCTAGTAAATAATCTAATAGCTCTATTCAATTTACTTCCAGTAAGTCACCAAATCTAATAGCTTTATTAAATAAGCATGTTAATCCCTCTATGCACAATAAGAGCATCTCCAATACTAATGTGGATTGTAGCTGATGTGTATAAACGGTTATGTAGACAAATATTTATTTATAGAGATTAACATTAAAAAAATTATCTTCAATACAACATCTTCTATCCTATATTTTCTCTACTTTTTCGGGGCCTACAATTTAATACAAAATCAATCACATAGCAGTATTAATTTGGACATTGTCAAGTACACCTTTTATTTCTGGAGGGTCTGCTATACAATGTCTATTGACATGTCAACTTGACTATAAAATAGACGTTTGTATGGGAGACGATTTCTATTTATTTTTCTGACATGGTAAGTGGATTAATGCAAACCACTTTTGCATTGGAGATGCTCTAAGAATAACTAATGATTGTCTGATTTCCTTGGTCGGAACTATATAACCATGCATTGTTCCATTTTAATAGAGTAGGTGACACTAGAAACACGCCATTATCCACTTAACATGAAAACCCCATAATTCCTCTCAAATAACCTCATTCAACACACTACACTCATATGTCTTAAGAGCAAAATGATATGCTTTTCCAGTTCTCTTAATTAGTATATTCCACAAGAGTGGCACAAAATATCCTCTATTTTCATTTTCCTTTTTTTTTTTTTTTTGTAGAATACCTTCCTCTCCTATAACTCAGACATTAAATGCACAATATCCATCACCCTCCAAATAAAGTTCCGATGGTACCTCAACGACCCACAACCAATTCCAATCGTTCAAATTATTTAGCTCCTCGCTATCAACTTCAGCCTGAACGAGATAACTTTTTCAATATTTCAGATATATTTTTTAGGGATAATAAACATAAACCACAACCTTTAATTACCCCCATTAATATTTATTTGTTTACTAAAGCTGCTGGATCCTAATCACTGTATTACACTCTCAAGAAACGTTTTCACTTTTCATATAAGTTCTTCGCAACATACTTATATATCATCCTCATCAAAGGCCAAAATCTAAATATAGCAATTTTCGTCAGTAGCTTACCCTTCCAACAACAGATGCTTATCAAGTTCAGCTCTGAATTAGAAAATTGAACAGAAAAACTTTACACATGCACTTCGTAGCTATATCTCAATTAGAAGAACAAAACAAAGCCAATATTGTTTAGCAGCTAGCTTAAAGAATGTAGCAACCTAGGCTGTTCTTATTGATAAATTAGGTTCCTTTTTTATATGATTCTGATCCAACTTAAAAGCAGCATATATGGCTTCAACTTGATTAACCATGGTACCACGAATGCAGTTGCTAGATTGCAGTGATGGGCCTCTTAATATCTCGTGTAGCGAAGGTCCAGAATTCTTTTCTGCCATAGTTTGTGTATTTTGAGCACTGGATCTACTTTGCGAGTTACTGAACTTGGCTGGTGCAGTTTTCTTTGGTCTATTATCTCTTTGTACCTGCTAATTAGGAGTAAACCAAATTAACGTCATAATTAAGAAACTAGAGAGACTGAAAAGAACTTAAATTTTTGACACAGTATTGCTAAAGGGGCCTTAAAATATCGACTCAGTTGAGATTTGAGAATTTAACTGCCAAAGCTTACCAAATCTGAAGAATCCTCTCTTCTGCTATTGCTGTCATCTCTTTCAAAGATAAAAGAACGAACCACACTTGGACCCTTTTTCTGGAGTGATGGCAGAGAATTTCTCGACCCCCTACTTAGGAAAGATGACTGCAACATTTAAAAAACAGTTTATCATGAACTCAGTGAGGTAGAATCTTTGCCTCAGTTGGCTGCAAGTACTTTGTTATGTTCTTATTCTTTGGATGTGACCGAAGGAAAGACGCAAGAATGATTGTGTTCACAACATAGTAGACTTTAACTTTAATAATTGCACAGCAGAAACTGCCACACTGAACGGAGATGAGATGAAAAGATTACAGAACACTGTAGTATCAAATGTGAATGTAAGATAAGCTCGCAATTCTTACCCACCTCAAGCACTAAACACAGAACAAATAAATGCACTTTTTAAGCATTCAAAAACACATTTATTTGAACCAACAATATGTCAAAGCATTGATCACTACATCCAATTAAAGTAAATTGAAGTACCTTTGATGATGCAGTCCTGTTTCCTCCAACAGACAGCATATGGAAATTGGCTGCAAAATAAAGTAACAAAGATAATAGTTAGAGCCATAGAGTACTCATTCTCTCAAAATCAATATATGCTACCCATCCTTTTGATTCCATTGTGAGTGAAATTAATATGCTACATATCATACATGTCAATGTCATTTTTGCTTTCCTCCTAGTGTCTGGAACATTGTTCAACTTCTTTATAAGACCGAATATTCCTCTGGAGTCTTCATCCTCAGCAGGTGACGAGAATGTTGAATCCTGTTCCTGTTACCATTCATAATTTTCAGTCACTATCTTGGGGCCAAAAAGACACAGCAATGGAAAAAAATTATGATGATATGCTTATGCACAATCTAAATCAAAGCGAACAAAACAAATCATAATTCTATGAGATCATATCTAATGAACTAATGATCAAGTGAAACTCACAGCTTTATGAGAGAGCCGTTGCTTAGCAAGATATTTTTCTGTTTCCTCGTCATCAGAAGAAACATATGCATCATCTTTATCTGTAAACATTAGAGGTATCATTTCCTTTGCTCTCTTCAAGTTCATTCGCACAGCATTTCTTGTCACAATGTATTCCTCAGGGTCATCAAGGAAACCCTCTCCACCCTCTTCACTTACTTCATCTTGCTCTACAATGAAGTCCTTTTCTTTCTGTTTAGAACCACATTTCAGTTTCTGCAACAGCTTTTCTGTTCCTGCAGCATCCTGCTGCTCGAGCCACTTCTGATGAAGTTCATTACGCATTTCACCATCAATTGGTCTTTCTTCATATCCAATTGCTATCATATCATTAAACTCCTCAGGATCCATGTTATCTTCATCTTCCTCGTTATCTTGGAAACACGCAAGGTCATTGTCACTGTCATCTTCTTCCTCAGCTTCTTCATCAACAAAAGCTCTTACAGGATCACCAGTAGGAGGAGAAGACAAATCAGCTGAGTTTTGCAGGCAGGGGTCAATGTTCTCCTTGTCATTTTCTTCTTCATCATCAGAACTACAAAAAGAAGGGAAATGGATTTCATATTTACAATTGCCTCAATGTTTTGATTTCCAGCAAATATGAACCAATAAAAGTAAGGCACACGCTCATAAAACATATAAATGTAAAACTGACAGTATTATAACTAATAAAAAGGAGCTGATGGTTAGAGAAAAATATTAATGGAGAAAACCCTCATCTGCAGAGACATTTGGTTATTAGATTAATAATGAAGACGCTTCAGAGTTAAAGATGAGAAATGTTTGAATCACTTACTTATCATCAGGAGCAGAATCAAGCATTAAGTTCATTGCAAGTATAGAAGGTCTCATAACTTCCTCCTGTGGACTGCTAGGCAATTCATCTTTACAGTCACTTGTTTGGGAATCAAAAACAATATCCTACAGAAGAACATATCAAATAGTTTTTATCTGTTGCAATGCAATCATTAAAGAGTGGATTGGGGTACAAAATAAAACCTGAGTATCATCAACCGGAGCTCGAAATGTTTGTTTTGAAGGCCCATCCAAATCCTGCAATTTAGAATATGCAACTATTATATCACAGTTCCGTATCATTTATATTTCAATACCAGTCAGTTACCTAAGATAGCTACATATCAGATTTGAATAGTTAAATGCCATATAAAAACTGCTGAGTAATTGCAACTAAAAATTTCTTTGAGCAATTTTGCAGGCTTCAGATTAACAGACTACAGTTATAAGCATAATCAAGAGGAACTAAATTAGAAATTTATTTATAAACAATAAAGCTTGTATACTCAAGAGATGTATATTTTTGCACAACTGCCCATCAAGATATAAGAAACATATATCTATGCATATTAGTATATACAGGAAGGTTAATATTGCAGTGCATAACACAAGCATATGCCCATCTAGATATCTGGATGTATAAAAATTTGCTCAGGTATAGACATTTTTTCACTCACCACCTCAGAAGTTATGTTTTCAAGACTGTCCTTAGAAGTCTCCTCCAGCCTTTCAGCTATCTGAGCATCTAAACTGACCTCCACATCTGGAACACATGTCTTTTCATTTTCTGCTTCAGTAGCCTTGCGAAATTCTAAGTCCTCAACAGGGGAATTTTCTGTATCGAAGTCCAATACAAGCTCTCTTGAACCAGAATCATCACCATCAAGAACACAATTTGTTTGTGGAATGTCCAATCTGTGAACCATAAAAATGGGGAAACAAAGATAGAGTAAATATTTTAAATACTACCAATGATATATCATCCAAAATCATATTCAAGGGAATGGCACTTACTTTTTTGAAAGTTCGAGTTTCCTTTTCCGGATCTTCTCCAAAACAGAAGAAACAGACTTTTGAACAATGGGAACTGGTTTAAATGAAGCATCTCTAGTTTCTAACCAAGAAGAAGATAATATTTCAAAATTTATTTATCAGGACCCAGAAAACATTGGATTAGATCTTAATGGAGTAAATTCAGTATTTCAGTCCTACCTCTTAACAATCTCTGAGATTCAGAGCGGAGCTCCTTAAGTCGTTCTCTTCTTTCCTGTATAATTCAAAAAATAAAAAAAGCAATTAGAAATTAACAAGACAAACTCAAAGAATCCTTGATTATCAGAAAAGCCACCATACACATACCTTATCACCTCTTCTTTTGGTGGAGGCTGCTGAAAATGGCATCTCGTGATGATCATCACTTCCACTCTCGACTCTCTTTTTCTTCTTTTTCTTCTCTTGCTTATCCTCGACTTCATCAATATTCTTGCGTTTCTTATCTGACTGTATCTCCGTCTCCAGTGAGCCTTCAGCTTCAGCTTCAGCACCCATCTGATCTCCACCTGGGCCATCATATCCCAATGTGCCACCGTTGCCGTCCGCTTCTGCTTCCGCACCCATTTGATCTCCACCTGTGCCATCAAATTCCTCTGCCACAGAATCGAATTCCAAAGCTCTCTTAGTTCCAGAACTACCTTCTTCAACCTCCAAACAATCAACACCAGACTCCAATTCATGTCCTTCTTTAAAACCCTCCGATTGAGAACCAGGTCTGTCACTTGCTTCCTCGAAATCTTCCCCGGTCTTTTCTCCTCCGTTTGGGTGTTTAATTAAAGGTGAGTACGCCTCGTGAACCGTAGGCGCATCATCAGAAGAAGGAATCGGAAGGGGCTCATCAGAAGAGGGAGTTGGGAGAGGCGCTTTAGGAGGCTTCTCGTTTACTTTTCTTAGACGTTTGAACCTTCTTTCAGGAACCGGAGAAGGCTGCTTTTCGGCGTCTGAAAATTGGGAAAACTCTTCTTCACTATCCATCTCCGGCGAAATCTGTGTAAAGTGAGATCAACAGCTAAGTGTTTATCATTTTCTTTCAATCGCAACTTTAGGTCAGATATGGGATCGAAATTACGCGCCTAATTTTCAAAATTTTTGGAGAAATGGCGCAATTTTAATCGCCAGTTTTAGCCGCTGATCCTGAATTGCCAGGGTTCAGAGAGGGCCTTGAGATATTTACTAATGTGTCCCTCAATTTAAAAAAGTTAATTAATAATTAGTCGGATTAAATCTGATAACAAATTATTAAAAATAAAATAAAATTACAATTATGTCCGTATGTTTTTACATGATTAACCATTTTATCCATTTATTTTACTTACTAATTTGTCCCTTAATTTCCCTTAGAAATTAAGCAATTTTACATTAAAAAGGTCACTTTACTAACTTAAAAAATTGGGTCATTTTAATAATTATTCTATTATTTTGATAAACGAAAAAAATGAAAAAAAAAAGCAGAAACCATTCCCCTCTGTCATTTTGGAACCCAGCTTCTTGATTCAACGGCAGCCACACCAGCTGTGCATGGAGATGAGAGAGGGTAAAAACATAAAGGAAAGAGAGAAGGAAATTCGGATCTCCATAGTTGTCATTATGAAGCTCGACCAGCCACTATATCTTTTTTTTGTCTTTTTATTTTCTTTTAATTTATCAAACTAACAAAATAGAAAAATTACAATTATTTTTCGGAGTTTTGTAAACCTAAATTGTTATCTCGTGTGTTTTTACTTCCTGAGTTTTATCAAAATTAATTACTTTTTTGTGTTTTTTGAAATTAACTCTTTTAATTCTATTAGAAGACTATCTTATTGTATCCAAAATTTAACAATTTTTCCATTAAAAATTAGATGATTTTACAATTTTAACTCTGATATTATTATTCTATTATTTTTACAAATTAAAAAAGAAAACTCAAAATCTCTTCTGAGTTTCTCGATCTTCGTCGCCTCCATTGCAAACCCTCCACTTCTCTTCAATTAATCTTACAATGGCAACTCAAAATGGTTACTTAACTACACACACAAAGCCCCAATATCAAATGTCCTCTTCGTCTCTATCTAAGAAACATCAATAGAACCCAAACAAACTCCTCTACCTTTAGATTCGCGGCATAGAAATGAGAAGTACAATAAACAAAACAGACCTTCTCACTAGTAAGATGTATTTAACATGTTTATCACCATCCTCAATCATCTGCAATACGATTCCAATTTAAGGATTTTACAACTTCAGAAAAACAAGAAAAAAGGAAACTGGATTTGAAAATCGAATTGCGCACTTCAATTACTCTATTGGAACTTAAATTAAATCAAATCAACTAATTCAATTCAAGAATTTAAATGGGCATTCTTGTTTATTGACATGATAAAAAAAAAACATGAATCCAATCAGATCAATCAGATGCTAATATCAAAACCTCAATAATTCACAAAACGCATATATCCCAGTAACTATTTACAGCAGGACGAACTGGCAAGTCGAAATTTTTAAGATGAACCAAAGCACAAGCACGAACTGACCAAGAAGAGAAGAAAGGATTAGTTGCTGACTTAAAGCAGGACCAACGAACCGCTGCAACTGATTGACGGCGACGATGAACGGCGGCAACAACTGAACCGTAACGGCGGCGAGGTTAATAAGTACTACAACGCAATAAGAGAAGATTAGTTGAAGGAGAGACAACAGAAGAGATTGAAAGGGAGAGTGAGAACTGATGACGAATTGAGATTTAGGAATGATTTTGGTTTGGTGAACATTCAGATTGCAGGGTTTGCAATGGACGCGGAGAAGATCAAAAAATTCAAAAGAGATTTGAGTTCTCTTCGTTTTTCATTTTTTATTATTTTTCAAATTTGTATAAATAATAAAATATTAAAATTATGGTTAAAATTGTAATCAACTACTACCTCCGTTTTTTTAGATTCTTTACATTTGTTTTTCACCAATATCAATAAAATCAGCTTTTTACCAATACCAAAATAGAAATAATAATAAACAATTACTAATCTTCTAAAAAATTTACTTTTTGACCAATATCAATAAAGAAATAATAATAAACAATTACAAAACTTACTATAAATGAAAATGTAAACAATTTAAAAATACATCCAAAAATAGAAACGTAAAGAACTTGAAAAAACGGAGATAGTAATTTTTAAAGGTAATTTGCTAAAATTCGGAGAGGGGATGATAATCATTTAAAACAATTTTAGTATGAGGGTAAAAGAGCTAATTTCAAAAAGTGTAAGGAGTTAATAGTTAATTTTAACAAAATAAAAAAAAATCCTAATCTTTTCAATGAAATAATTAGTAAAGCAGCTTTTTCAAAATAGTAAAGTGACCTTTTGAAGGGAAAATTTACTTAAAATTAGGGGTGTCAAAAGCTGACACGATCTGCTAATCTGACACAAAATCGACTTGCTAATAGCGGATTAGAGTTGAGATTTTCGACCTGTTTAATTAAATGGGTCAACACGAACCCAACCTGAAAATAAATGGGTTAGGTTCAGGTTAAAAAACTCAACCCGCAATTTGACTTGTGTAATATGTTTACTGTTCATAATAATAATAATAATAATTATTATTATTAATATTATTATATCTTGTATGTATATAAAATTAGTTTTGTTAAAAAAAATACATAAAATTAGGTTTTAATATTGAAATCAGGTTACATATATTAAATGGGTTAAGGTCAATTTGAAATTAGCAGGTTAAATGGGCTTCAGATTGACCCGTTTAACCCGTTTATCTTAAAAAAAAAAAAAAAACTTAAACAAATTAGGTCGACCTGTTTGACATATTTATTAAACAGATCAGATTATGATTGGTGGGTTTTTAACCCGAATATGTTTGACACGAATATGAATTCGACCCAACCCGATCTATTTGACACCCCTACTTAAAATCTAGCTGAATGATAAAGTCCGACTGAAGTAAACTAAAATGATAGAACAGTTAATTTAAAAAAAACTCAAAGACAAAATAATCAATTATTGAAAATATATGGATATAATTATAATTTTCAAAAGTTAATTACTACCTCCGTCTTTTAAGTTTCTTTACATTTTTTTAGGGTTGAGTAGATTCAAGTTTGGTGTTGATAGTTTGATGTGTTGGGTTAGCTAGATTAAAATATTATTTATATATTATTAAACTACAGTAACCATACTTTATAACTAACCTAAACCTACTTTAATCTACCAAACCCAACCCATCAAACTATCAACACCAAACTTCAACCTAAGTATGTTGTTTGAAGTGTAAAGAATTCAAAAAGACTGAGGTAGTATCATTTATCAATTAGTTACATTAATTAATCATTATTAATTTATAAGTACTTTTCTTTTTAATATTATTAATTTATGCTTTTAATAAGTTCTTACGAATTTAGTTCAGAAAATAAATGAGCTGAACTTGAACCAAACTTTTGAGCTTAAATAATAAATAAACCGAACTCAAGCTTAGCTCATAAGCTCGTGACTCGATTCGCAAATCAATCTTATTGAACATGGGAATTTTGCTTATTTTTGCTTCATCTTTCCAAAAAATAATAATGGAGAAGTGATTGTATTTTCCAAACTATGATTACTCAATCTCCAAGTATACTGATAAAACAAATAACATTAATCACATTATCAATTCATTTGAACACGGCCATACATTTTATAGTCTCACTTATAAAGAGGCCCAGTAGATATCTCTATCAGAAAGCGGAATAAATACTATCTTGATTGCTCATCATCCTCTACATAATTTCCATCATGCTGAACCATAACATTTATGATTATTCAGTTACGGATAACAATTAATTATGTCAAAACATAATAGTACTTGTGTTAAAACCTATGACAATCTCATGTCTAAGGATTAACTCAAAATTATTATGTGATTCACTTATGACACTAATCCATGTAGTGTTCTCAGTATAGGTCCATTTAATACTTTGTTCTCTAACAAGTGTTTATGATTTTGATTTGTATCACCATACACATAACTCATCTTAGAATTATAAAATCAATATTCATATTAGTTATATTTATTATTATTTTACTAATCTTTTTTTTTTTAATCAAATTCTTATTTCTAATTTTTTAAAATCTATTTCTATTCAATGAATATTTATTATTTTGTCATTGAGCAGTTCTATAATCATTCAAAGTTGAATTTTCATATAATGTTAACAATGGGAAGACCATATATATGTTACTAATAGTT
>CATIWJ010044991.1:0-11012 GCA_949640765.1 Croton laevigatus | reverse complement strand
TTCCACAAATAAAAATAAATTAGAAAAGAGTCTCATTTTAAAAATTAATATTAATTAATATCAAACTTTAAATAACTAAAAAACTTAATAAATAAATTTTAAAAACACATTTCAATTAAAAATTTAATTTATTATTCTATTAATGTAATTATTTTTAATTTTCTTAAAAATAAAATTTTAAAATTTTTTATTTATAGTATAATCTTGCTAAATTTAATATTATACATTATAAATATAATAAAAATAAATAATAAAAATATCAAAAATTATAATTAATAATAAAAAATATATTAAATTATATTAATAAAAAATATATATTCTATATTAAAAAAATTAAATAAAAAATTACTAATAAAAAAAAACTAAAATATGCAAAAAAAAATCCGAAAATCGAAAACCGAACCAAAAAATTGGTTAACTGACTGGTTCGGTTCGGTGTTAAAATATATAAAACCGAAAATATCGGTTCGGAGTTTGGTTTTACTTATTTAGAAACCGAACCGAACATATATATATTCTAAACTTAACCCTAATTTCACTATCTTCTTTCTTTCTATGCCGCCCCTCTCCTCTCTCAACCTAATTCTCTCTTTTTCATTCCTGCCGCCTCTTCTTTGAAAACTCTACTTTCTTCAAATGTTTTCCCTAGCAGCCGATGCTTCTCTCTCTCCAAACCCTCTCCCTTTTCTTCACAACAAACCCTAGCCGCTCCACCACCTCTAGCCGTGCCTGCCACCACCTCCATCACCTCTCCTTTGCGCCTACCACAACCTCCATCGACGACCGACCTACTTCAACAAAACATCATTGCAGATCAGAGGAAAAATGTAGAGCCGCCTTCATCTTCTCTCCTATTGCAGCTTCTTTGTGCGATGAAGCCATGGTGATCTGGTGTAGATTCATCAGATTCAAAAATCTAATTGTGTGAGGCGCGAATAGAGAAGGCAAGAACTTGTTAGGTTTCACCCTTTTCCCTCTCTGCTTTCAATTTTCGATAGTGAATGTTGATGTCAAGTTCTGATAGAAGATTCGGCCGTTGGATCCGTAGTTCTGATTTGCTATTTTTTTTTCATTTTTTTTAGTTCTTTTGTTTGAAGATTCTAATAAAAAATTATAATTTTGTAATGAAATTGATTGGCTTTTGATTTGAGTTTCTAGTTTTTTGTTCTGTTCTGATCTATATGATGTTCCTCTTTATTGAACTTGTTTGGATATTGAGAAAATAATTGTTTGGTTACTAAGAAAATGAAGAGAATGGGAAAATTTCGGTTAAAACCGAAACCGAAGCGCACCGAACCGATAAAATCAATTCGGTTTTATGTCGGTGTTACTTATATTTGGTTCGATTTTCGGTTTGTCAATTTTCTTATCGGTTTTTAGTCGGTTCGATGAACCGAACCGATTTTGTACACCCCTAATTATTCAATACACATTCAACTTCGATTCAACAATTATTTAACACACATTCAAGAAAGAAGGAAAGAAGAGCTTAAAACGCACCGTATCATTTAAATTTTTTTTTTAAATCCATCAAAATGAGGTTGTTTTACTTAATTTTTTTTTAAATATCAAAACGACATCGTTTTGATTTAAACAGAAAAAAAAACTCAATACATCATTAACATATTTCTTTCTCACCTTCCTCTGTTCTTTTAGCATGAAAACAGAAATGGGACGAGACAAAGAAGACCATTGCCTCCTAGCCGGCACCGTCCATTGCCTTGCCAAATCCAACTGCTTCATCGTCTGGTCTCTGCTGTTGCTGCCATCGGAAAAGTGGGTCCCTTTCCTCAAAGGCTGGCTCCGTCTCTAACTACAGTCAATGTAAATAAAAAAAATAAAATCATTCCCTGATTTTTCACCTAATGCAAGATGTTCAACCAATATAAATCTCAATAAAATTCCAGAGATTGGTGACTGTTTGCACCGAAAATTTAAAGAAAAAAATAAATTAATTAAGTTACTTTATTAGCTTAATTATTTAATTGGTAAATTAAAATATTAGTTAATTAAATTAAATAATTTATTTTAAGTGGCTACTTTAATTATTATTTAAATAATAATTATTAGAAATTATCACTTTAATTTAAGTTTTGAAAATATTCTTGGTGGATGACATGAAACATTATTGTAAACTACATAACATGTAAATAGGGGTGTAAATGAGCAGAGCGGCTCGTGAGCAGCTCGCCGCTCGGCTCGATAAATGATCGCTCGAGCGCGCTCAATAGGGGTGTAAATGAGCAGAGCGGCTCGCCGCTCGGCTCGATAAATGATCGCTCGAGCGTGCTCGTCAGGTAAATGAGCCGAGCGCGAGCACAATTTTCAAGCTCGTTTATAAACGAGCGGTTACGAGCGTGGCTCGCGAGTGGCTCGAGCGGCTCGCGAGCATGTTTCACTTAGGTATAAACGAGCACGCTCGTGAGCGGCTCATGAGCACCCATATATAAAACAAAAAATTAAGCTTATTATGGATTGAAGTCAAAGAAAAGGGTATTATTTTTATCACCTATCTATTTTTTTTTACATAATTATATGTATTTTCCAATTTAATATATAGTTTTTCTTATATTTGATAGGATGCGGATGCGGATGATGCCGTTGTGGAATTTGAACTACCGTGATGATCTTTTTTTTTATTGTGCTTATTATCGTTGTTCAATTTGAACTTGTTCTTATTTTGTTATATTAGTAAAGTTTTAAATTATAATTTAAGAACATTATAGATTTATGTTTGAGTAATTTGAATTTGTGTTTGACATATTTTTATATTATTTTTTTAGTAATTGATAAACGAACATTCGAGCTCACGAGCTAAGCTCGAGAGCCTCGTTTATTATCAAGTTTAAACGAGCCGCTCGTGAGCATAATTTTATGCTCGACAAATAAACGAGCGCGCTCGAGCTCGCTCGTTTAATAAACGAGCCGAGCACGAGCGCTATTTTTACGCTCGTTTATTAAACGAGCCGAGCTCGAGCATGCCACTGCTCGACTCGGCTTGGCTCGACTCGTTTACACCCCTATCCCTTGCCACACTGGCAAGTGGGAACGTAATTTCAATTGCTCAATTGGAGCATGTACTGTGATAGTGTGGTAATAAAACAAAATCGATTTGCCCCCTAAACTTTACTAAACAACATTAACAATTCATTTTTCATCAACTTTCAATGGTTGAACGAAAACTTTGAGATTTTTTTGAGTTCCTCTTATAAGACCGATATGTTGGCCTAGGGTATAGTTGGTTTCATTGTCATTTTTTTTGACTAAGAACAAATCGGTCCGAATTTTCTTTTTAATTTTTGGCCCAACCATAAACTGTTTGTCAAAACTGAATCCATATTCCAACTCCTCATGACAAAAATTTCAAATTAATATACTCATTTGCTTATTTTCGTACCGCAAATGCAGTTGTGTGTTTGGTGAAGGAAGCGGTGGTGATATGGCCAAATCGGTCTTTTTAGTAAAGTTAAGGGGGTAAATTATGCATTTAGCCATTATTTTTTCCATGTCATTGCATCTAAAATACACATGTCTATTTGCCTGCGTGGCAAAGGATATAAATGGACACTTTAGTGAAAATTTGAGGACAATTCGCTTGAAATTTAAGGTTAGGGTCAGTGTAAACTACTCTAACAAACTATGCATTTAGCCAAATAATTACCAATACCTTTTATTAAATATTATGTTTAGTAAAATTTAAAATGATTTGACTTAGAATATTTATTAAATACTTTGCAATGGTTAACTTTTTTTTTTTATAATAATATAATTTATCAAATAATTTTATTATATTTTAAATAAAATTTTTCTAATTATAATAAAATTTTTAAACAAGAGTGTTTAATATATTAAAAAAAATAATGTGATTTTTATTAGACTTTAAAATATGAAATTCTTTTTAAATACCTTAATAACTATGAAATACATTGTTCTATGTTAATTTAATACTCACTCTGCATATTTTATACAGGGAAAGTAGATTTTACACACGAATTAAGTTAGTTAATTTGTGCGAAAATTACCTAAATATCCCTAATACAATATATCAAGTAGGCCCAATAGTTGCTTTCAGGGATAAAAATGACATTTTTCTCTATTTATCTTCCCAATATTTTTTAATTGGGAAAATTTCTTTATATGAATAATACACTCATTTTAAAAATTCTCTCTATATAAAACATACGGAGGGCTTATATCGATAGGCAGGATGAGGCAACTGATGTTGTAAAATTTTTAGAGTAATTGTTATTTCTTTTACATTATAGAGTTTTGTGTATAATCATATTTAGCAACTCCAAGCACATAAAATAAGACTATATATATGTAGAGTTTTTTTTCTTGTCTTTATTGTTTCACAATAATACAAATAGTAAATTCCACTCCATTCAAATCATTAATTCGGGTTGCAATACGTTTGGGTGCAATCTCACAATAAAATGGGGCTCTAAAGTCTAATGCATAAATTAATTCTTGAAGTTCAATAAATATGGTCTCAACTATGCAATCAACAAATTTAACACATGAATAATATGATAGCAATCAATTTAGCACCAATTTTAATGCCTAATGTATACAATAACATTTAAGATATATAATAGCAATTAATATTTTTTATCTGTAAATTACAAACTACGCATATAAGTTACATGCGAGGACGAAATGTTAATTAGTTCAATTTTTTTGGCTCTAAATAGTTGTTTGCAATGAAGTTTAAGGTTTCATATGGAAATTTACTGAAAGTTCAAGTTTTGAGAATATGTATTTGGCCATAAAATGGAGGATCAAGAATAATTTATTCATTACTTATGAAAAAAATATTCTTATGAGTATTGACAATGAAGCTATTATAAAACTATTCCAAAATATAAAGAAGCATTGTGGTCAATATATGTTGGTCGATTATGTTCAAATAGATGATTCATATTATAGACAGAAATAAAAAGATTAATATCTAATAGTTTAGAATATTGCAAAAATACTACCTCTGTTTTTTTCATTTCTTTACATTCACTATTTCACCAATACCAATACAAACATACTTTTCACCAATACCAATACAGAAATAATAATAAACAATTACTAACCCTTTAAAAAACTTACTTTTTCACCAATATCAATAAAAAATAATAATAAACAATTACAAAACTTACTATAAATGGAAATGTAAACAACTCAAAAAAACACCCAAAAACGGAAATACAAACATATCATAAAAACGGAGGTAATAGTACTTATGAAAATGTTAAAGATTGTTTAGTGTGGTTTTTTTTATTGTCGGTATATGCATGTAAAACCCGATGTTTTAAGGTAAGGGCTAAGTGGTAATTAATTGGTAGTTATGAAATTATAAATAAGTAATTAGTTTAGTTATTTTTGGGAATTATAATTAATTTTTATTTGGCAAATAATATATGTTGGCTTTATTTTAAAATTTTATTTAATAGCACAAATTGATTTTACTTGTTCGTTAGTATTTTTATAAAGGAATTTATGTTAGATAAATTGAAAGAGAATGATGATGATGATAAATAGCCAACAAAAACCTAGTTTTAGTACACTATATTTTTTAGGGAAAGTTTTAGTAGAGCATTTGCCGTGTGTACATATGAAACAGCCATCCTCATTCCGCACTCCACCAGCCAGCCACCTGAGACTTACCAAGCACCGGCAGATCATAAAACTAACAACCAATTTCTATGACGAGTAAGAGGATGGGTTGGTAGGAAGATAAAAAAGAATGGCAATTTGAAAAATAATAAATTTATTATTCTGATTTAGCAAAGTTGACCCATGAGTGCAGCATCAACACTAAATGATAATAAGCAATTGCTTCATATTATCAATTCGGACAAACTTAGAACACTTAGAATAACACCTCTACTAAAATATACTAGATTTTACATTTTTAAAATAAGGCGGATACTAAATTGTCAAAAAAAAAACTTAGACACCAAATTGTCAATTGTAAAACATTTGGTTTTTATGAGTTTTGAATTAGGGGACAAATTGGTAATTTTGTACCTTAGGTAGGGCTGTGCATAGGTCGGTTTGGGTCAACCCGACCAACCCGAATTTTTCTTATATTTAAATCCGAACCGAACCCGACAATCAGACTAAACCGAACTGAATGGTTTCGGTTCGGTTCGGTCGAGCCCCGAAGTTTTTGGCCAAAAACAAAGAAAAATTATTGGGTTTTCTTCGATCCAACCCGACCCGAGATCCGATTTTCCTTAATGTTTAAATCCGAATTGAACCGATCAACTAAACTAAACTAAACCAAACAGAACCGAACACTTTGGTTCGATTTGGATTTTGCACACCCCTAACCTTAGGAGGCAAAATAGTTATTTTGCACCCTTATATTTTGTTTTGATATAATTTGATAATTTGGATATCCTTTGATACTTAGGACGACAACACGATCGTTTTGATTATAATATTGCATTTTTTTTATTCAAGTTAGGAAATTTAATTGGTGTCAGATTAGAATTATTATTTAAATAATATTTTAGAGTTAATTAATTAAATAAATAAATTAGGGGGTTTATTTGGTAATTTTAAAACTTTATTTTTTCTATAAATAGGCTACTAAAACAGTGGGTTAAGGGTTATTGAGGCTTACAATTTCGGGTGTCTTGAAAACATATGATTTAAAGGTGTTTTTCGTTAGCCTGTCGTTTTGCATTGGGAGTGCACCACATGAATTGTCGCTTGGCAGGTCAAGAGTGTTGTCTAGCAAGGGAGCTATGGCGCAAGCGTTTGTTGTTCAGTAGCCTATGGTCTTTGTCATTCGGCATAAGGTTGAAGCAGCTTGCCCATGTCGTTTCGTGCGTGGTTCAACATTAGTAATTTTCGAACTTCTGGATTTTTTTTTTGAGGTTTTTCTCGATTCCTTTGCATTATTTTAATTTTCATTTAATTAGAGTATGTTAGGATCATGTTAGGTTGATTATTTTTCTAACTATTTGATTTACTTTAATTAAAATTGAATTAATTGGGGTTTTTGATGAAAAATTAAGATTTAGGGTTTAGGTTAGAATTGGAAATTTTGATAGTTCTTAAATTGTTTAGGGCTTCAATTAAATTCTAGAATTTGATGTTAATAAGCATAATAGGTTTAACTTAATTGAATCGGGTATTGGAAGTTTCTAATTATTTTATTTAATTAAATTTCATAAAAAATTATCTGCTGTGATGTTCATGTTTATGTTATGACTTTGACGAATTTTAATAAATTATATGAAAATTCTTTTGATCTAAATTTTTTTCATATTTTAGTCCTAGAATTAAAGTTTTAAAGAAAAATATTTTGAGTTGAGTTTTAGATGATTTTATTTTCCAAAATAATTCGATTTTTCTACTGTTGTCAGTTGAATTTCTGTGCTATTTGAGTTTTATGAAAAAATTTATTTGAGGAATTAGGAGTCTTCAAAAATTCTAAAATTTTGAGATAATATTAATAAGGTTTGAAAGTATATTTTGGTAAAATTGAAATTTTTTAATGTATGGATTATTTTTTATGTATATATTAAATTTGGTATCGTTACATGGATCTTTATCGGTAAACTTGGTTTTTATGAGATTCACTTCCTAAATTAAAGTTTTTAATAAAATTGATATGGTATAACTTCTAAATTAGTATTTCAATTCTGGAACTTGAATTGAACTTGGTCTTGAATTGGTTAAATAATTGAATATTCGATCATGGAATTGGGTTGATTGCATGCATTCGCGTTATGCATAAACGTTCATGCTTGTATTTGACTTAGGATTGTCATTAATTCTAGTTTGTGATTAGGTATTCATCCATCTTCGAGTTCGTTGAAAGGTGTATTTTGTATCGAATTCCGAGGTAAGTTCCAGGGGTGTATGTGATTACTTATGATGTGCTACTTGCTAATAATTATACTATATATATAATAAGCACTTCTTATATATCATCCTTTCTATTTCGATATATTATATTATTTCTTTACGCAAGTCCGCATGTGATTAGAAAACAAAAAACGTATGTATTTGAATAAATATTTGTTGATTACTTGAATGTGATATTTCTTGTACTATGTGATGGTGTGTCATATAGGGGCGGATGACGCTAGGGGGGCAGATGACGCTAGGCTGAGGAGATCATTGAAATTGTTCATTGAGGCATTTTGCTTATTCTATTGTTAATTGCTATTACTTATTGAGGTTAGTAAAAGGAAGGCCACTGTTATTGTTCATTGATTATCATTGTATTATTGATCATCGAGGGGTATAAAAGATGGAGTATTTGGCAATTGGTAGCCCCAACACATCATCATATTTGAAATTGTCTGTAATTGATATACTTGATTCTGATATAGTAGTTTTAGATTATTTTTCCTGACATACATGGACTTAAAGCGCTAATATATAACGCTCATATCCATATAGTCTGTTCTGTAGGTTTTCGATATTCCGCTAAGGCAAGGCTCATATTATTTCTCCTTGAGTCGAGTATCGAGTCGAGTCAAGTTTAGTTAGTTGGTTTGTTTAATCTTTGTATCGTAGATTGATTTCTGGATTGTTAAAAAAATATATATTGTTTCACTTTGCATTTGTAATTTAGAGGTATTTTCACATAGTGGTTAATTTGCATTTTAATTCTTTTAATTTTAAAGATTTGTATAATCAAACTTTGGTCTAGTTGCACTCTAATCACTGACCTCATATTTGGATCTTCACATAAAGTTCATACACTAAATTTCTCAGTAAAAAAAAAAAGCAAACATTATCCAATTTTAAAAAATTGAGCCACTAAATTTATCATTATCTAAAAAAATAGAAATACGTTAGATTTTGATTCCTCTGCCCCTGATGAGAATATATAAGCAAAATAATTTTCTTATTTTTACAAAAAAAAAAATTATTTCAAAGCCCAACATTTTTTTTCATTTATTTTCAAATTTATTTTAGTAATTGTCATTTTCAGAAAAAAAAAGTATTTTAATAATATTCATTTTCAATTTTTTAAAAAATAAATTCATTTCGTCTAAAAATAATTAATATATTTTATCTTTCATATTAATTCAAATTATTTGAACAAATTTAATTTCAAAATACAAATTTAGATATTATTGATAATTTAAGCAGTGGCAATAAATTTACGAATTATTTTGTTAAAAAAATTTTTACAGCACAAAAAATGCCTAATTTTTTTTTCATCTAAAATTAGTGCGAAAATCTTTTAAATTTTTTTTTTGCCTAAACTACCCATAAAGGCGTGAATTATGGGGGGGAACCATTCCTAAACCGTGTGTATAGTTCACGGTTCAAAGTTCAGGGCTCCTTCAGCCACCTCCAGTACAATTACAGCCGTTCGATTTCTTTGGGAGACAATAATTTGTTTTGATAAAAATAAGTAGTTTAGGAGAAATGATGGATGGTGATGATTGAGTGCCTTTAGTAAATTAAGGTTGGAATTGGACACGTGATGTGTGGTATCATTGGCAATGCAATTAGTGCCTTAACATTTTTGGGAATTTGGGGCAGAGCTTATTTGTCCCATTTTTTGTTCATGGAAATGGCATAGCACGCGCTGTACCTTTTTGGTGCTATGTTTTGGATTTATGTAAAACAATAATCCTTTGGTTGGGCTTTTGCACTTCTTTCTTTGGTTACCAACTAACACAACCAAATAGGTTACTTCTCAAACCAAGGGTGGCGGTCTGGTAATGAGGTAATGTCACCAAAGATCAGAGGTTTCAAGTTCAAACCCTCTTAAAGTAACTAAAGGCAAAAAACAAAAATAAAAAAGTTACTTCTCATTTGGAGTTGGATATTGGATGCTCGTCAATCATATAAAAATTACCTCAAACTTTAGGCAAGGTTTTTTTTTTTTTTTTTAAACCAGTAATAAAGAACTTTAGGCGGGCTAAAAACATCCAAATTCTAACTTTGCATTGTAAATATCCAAATCGAATAGTTGTGTTTTAATAATACTCAAAATTAGAAATAAAGGATGCAAGTAAAATGAAATTTTAGATATAAGGACTTTTTTTATTATTTTCATTTTGAGTTTGAGTCAAACTAGTGGTTCTAGTTCAACCTAATCGACCCAAAAACTTTAACCCATTTCATCTTCTAAAAAAGGGAAATTTATAGTATACTCAAGCACTTCCTTTACTGCGGTCGTTTCCTTCAACAACACTGACCACCATGGTTCCAATGTCCACCGCCGCATAACCACCCTTTCACTTCCATCGCAAGTTCTGCTTCACCCCTATCCCCACTCTATTCACTACCATCGCTCAACAATCCAAATTTACCATATATCAATGAGCACAAACCATTGCTCTATCACACTAGTCGACCCTTTCTGATTACACCTTTAATCTTCATCGCTCGTCACATTCGTCCATCCATTACAGTCAATTCCCTAACCATAACACAGGCAATTCCTCTTCTGCTTTACCAACCAATAAACCACGATCTCTAAAGCAGAATACCGAGAAGCGATTTCTCTTCTGCTTTACCAACCAATAAACCATAATCTCTAAAGCAGAATACCGAGATGCAGAAATCGATTTCTACCATCAAATTGCATCATCATCTATTTATGTTGAGACAATCCTCAAATCGGGGCATATCTGCACGAGCATCGATCATTGAATCAAAAAGAAAGTATAATCTTTGTGAGGCCTTCTATCAAAGGTTTATTTTCATGGAAATACAAGAACATATAAAGCATGATGCAACCTAGGATGCTCTTGAAATTATACACAGTGTCATCTCTTCCCATATTTGATGTTCCTGTATCACCAATAATCAATACATAATTTCATATGCAATACGTAATTGCATTGCTTACCATATTTTTCTCAGTGGCTTATTAATCGCAAATGCTTGTCTGTTTGATTTCCTGGATAAATTTGGTTTCTGGCCATTCGAAAGCTTTTAACCAACTCATTGTTCTCATTAAGCATCTTTTGTAATTCAACCAATAGACTTTCATCAATAGCATCGTTGTCATTATTATTTTGTTAACATTC
>CATIWJ010044990.1:0-22592 GCA_949640765.1 Croton laevigatus | reverse complement strand
TCTAGGTCTTGTTTTGGGTTTAGTCAAGTATTTATAGTAATTTTTCTTGGGCTCTACCATTAAATCCATAAGTGTGGGCTTGGTCCATCATAACAACCTTAAGCCCAAGTTCATAAGTCCAACATTTGCTAACAATTAGAGGTTTACCTCAACTCTTGGGAAATGCTAACTCGCATTTCGAGATCATCATCGACGATTCTAGACCTCGAGATTCGGAACGCCTATAGAAAACACTGTGAGATAAGGTAAACTCTAAAAATACTAACTATTGAGAAAATGGGATGTTACAATATGAGATATCGATTAGAGATACATAATATATGTTAGAAAATAGTGTATTGGATCGATTCACTTAATGAGAATACTATATGTGAAAAAAGTCATCAGTATTTCTGATGCAATACTTATACTAGAATTCCTAGACCTAAAATTACTATGACATATTGCCTAATGTACCCGTAAAAGGGTTGTAAATATGGGTACGCTCAGGTATGCCAGAAACTATGCTAAAAACATGAGTAAAGTGAAGAGATTGCCACTCTCTCTATGAGAGAGAAGATATCACCAGCCATTTGATTAGTGAGATGGAGTAGTGTTTGCGTAAATCCAGATAAGATGATAAAAGTTATACATCTATTGATTAATACGGATCACTAGAGAATCAATAGAATGAATTAGCAATAAGAAGGATGACCGAGGACATGCCTTATGTTAATCATTAATATCTATTGGCAAAGAGTTGTATAAGATTGTTACAGGCTTTGTCGATTCAATTGTTTGACACTCGATTTCAATTTGGGTAGTTATAACGTCTTGCTAGAGACCAACTATAACTTATGAAATTAAATGTAATTTTAGTCCATTGCTAACATTGAACGGGCCTTCTAGATCGCACATGTTATTAGGGCTAGGGTTAGACTCGGAAGCTTATTGATTGATAATTAGTTAATCAATTGATTAATTGAATGGTTCAATTAATTAAACCAGATCTAATTGATTAATTAATTGAATGGGTTTCATTAATTATTCAATTCCTAATTGGATTAGGTTTTAAGTTGGTTTAATTAGAATATTGGTTCTGGTTTGGTCCAATCTTTTAGGGTTTGATAAGATAAGAAATGGCATATGTTTTAGAAACAAAAGCTGAATTTTTTTTTTCTAAAAAGGAGGAGTTTCACATTTTTGGGATTAGAGAATCTAAAACGGAAACAACTCTATCCTTCCATTCAGAGTTTTGCATGAAAATAAATAGATACGTTTCTATTCTATTTCGTTTTGGTTTTTGCACACAGAAGATATAGAGGTAGTATATGAATTTTGGATTCTATATAGGATAGGAAGCCGAAATTCATGTGAATTCTATCTTCTCATTCGTTTTAGAATAGAAAGAATAGAAATGTAACATTATCCTATTCTATTTCGTCTATTTTCTTGCATGAAGAAACAAAACAAATGAAACTCTCATTCTTCCGTGGTGATTGATGTTTTTACGAAAAATAACAAGGAGACCAGAATTGAATCTCTTCTTCTATTCTTATTCGTTTTGATCAGAAGGCAATGGAAGGGTTCCGTTTGTGAAAAAGACCTGTCAGAACCGATTCTCTTCCTCCCTTTTCAATTTCGGTTTACTTCTGAAAGACTGTATGTATTTCATTCGGCTTTAGGAAGCAAAACGAATTACTATCTGTAACACCCCTTCTAATTCTACGAATAGAACCAGAAGACGTGTCACAACACGATTTCGGTTCACCTATACCTACTTCATTATTGATTATACTCTTTACATATTATTATTATTATTATTATTATTATTTATACATATTCATGTCATCAATACGTCATCCTCAAATCATTAAAACAAGTATAACACTACTAAACATCTCCTTATAACCTCCGCCGTATAGTCATGCAAACACTTCAATAATATCTATTACTTACTTATCATACATCCATCATCTTTACTTAACTATTACAAACCTTTTATAATTTAAGTAATGGCAACACATTAGATATAGTACAAAAGTAACCATTCATCCTAGTTATACATGCCATTTCTAACCAAAAACAAAATATTAAATATATATACCCAAAAGTATGCTTGACGTGAGGCGTCGGCGCTGCTG
The DNA here is from genome assembly GCA_949640765.1 of Croton laevigatus. Lineage (NCBI taxonomy): Eukaryota > Viridiplantae > Streptophyta > Magnoliopsida > Malpighiales > Euphorbiaceae > Croton > Croton laevigatus. The sequence goes on along the minus strand of CATIWJ010044990.1, from coordinate 20,469 downwards.
CAGATTCTACTTCTACTCCTAGCTCCTTCTTCAACCTACGAGTTTAGGAAAATAAACTTGCTGAGCAAACTCATTGCTCAGTGGGTGCTTTAACCACATTTTAAATAAAACAATGGAAAGTTTACAAAATAAAGACATAAAGAATTAAACAAGCATTTGAAAAAGTTTATATAATAATAAAGCATAACTCATCCATCAATTTCATTTGGTGTTCTTATGGCTATAGTAAAATTAAAGGATAAGATAAAGGTATCTCTAGCCACTTTCAGAGCCTTCTCTCTCTCGGCTCGTGGCAATTTATTTTAATTCATTTCCAATCTTAGAGCCTTCTCTCTCGGCTCATTTCATAATTCTAGTGCCTTCTCTCTTTCGGCACGTATAATTTTTGGGGCCTTCTCTCTCTTGGCACCCATATCCGCGGATGTTGCCGTTTGATGCATCAAACCTTTATACCAATATTCTAACCTAGCCACTTGAGCGTAAACAACATTATTTATTCCATTTTTCGTCATTGTGCATCATCTTATATATTAACATTTTTAAACACATAATCCATCATCGTTCATGAATAAATCATATATAAATCATATTTAAGAATTATAGTCACCAAATCAAACCTTGTAGTTCAAATTCAGCATCTAAAACAGTTTTGGAAAACAGGGTCAGATTGCCAGTAGGTCGCAGGTGAGACAGGTAAGTCGCGGGCGCGACCACCCTTCAACACCTTAGTCGCAAGCGTTACTGGTGAGTCGTGATAGTTCCAAAAGCAAACTAGAAAATTTCGAGTGATTAGTTGCGAGCTTGAGGTGCTTCATCGCGGACGAGACATCCGCTTGGCAACCGAGTCGTAAGCGCGACTAACCACTCGCACGCGTGACACGACTGGAAATCCAGTCTGCATGCCAAAGCCAAATTTTCAAACAACAACCAAAATCACAACTCAAAGTTCATCATTTCAAAACCCCTTTAAATCCAATACTTCAAACATAAATCCTTATATAAAATACATTCAAGGAAGCTATTTTAGTACATTTAAATCTCAAATCAATAACCATAAACAATTTATCAAAATTTCAAGAAAAAGAGCTTAAAATTAAAAGAAATGGAGATAAAGCACAAAACCTCCAAAAATGGCTTTCCACAAGCTTAAGCTAAAGCTTTTCTTTTGTCTACTTCCTTCACTTCTTGAGTTCCTTAAGAAAACACAACATATATTTAGTTTTCTTTTTAAGAGAAATTCAAATCTCTAACTCAACACTCTAGGTTTATCCCTCACCCAAATAGATTTACACACTTAGCTTAGATTTATCTTAGATCCATTAAGATCTACACTAGATCTAAAGAGATCTACAAGAAATATAAAGAGATCTTTAAGATCTCCACAAACCCTAGCTCTTCCTTTAAACCCCAACTAACTAAAATGATAAATAGAAGTGGAGAGTGCATTCCTTACCTTAGATCCTTGGTATTCTTAAGTCTTATTAGTTAGATCTTGAAGATTTCCTCTTGATCTTTGAGGAATGAGAGATGGCTAGGTGGAGAGGGAAGAAGAAAAGATGATGATGATGAGAGAAAGAAAATAAGAAAAGAAAGTAAGAAAAGAAGGGGGTAGGGTGGAAGTGAAGAATAATAGAGAGATTTCTAGAGAGTGGGATTATATATATATATTTTTTAATCCTCTTCCCACACATGTTAAATTAAGAAAAATGGGCCTTTTAAATTCTGGGCCACAACTCTCCCCCTAGTCCACATTTCCTCTTGCTATGTAAGCCCGTAATTAAAATGAATCCCTTCAATAGCAAGTTCTGAATTGCCTTTCTAGTTTGATTACCATAAAACTTTGGTGGTCGAAGCGTGGTCTGGCCAAAACGAGTCATGTTAGATTGTTATGCTCAATGCTCGGACGTAGGTTTGACTTGATATGGGTAGGATGGTGCCCTGACCTTAGGCAAATAATGGGATCATTCCTAACATTAGACATTAATCACATTTTATCCAAGAGTTATATAGAGATATAATTGGAAATAGTTCCTACCTAAATAATCGAGTCCTAGTTGACAAGCCAAAGCTTGGCTGGGGCAAAGTGAAATATAGATATTGGCCCACAATAATCACTAACACAAATTATTTTAAGGGATTGTTAATTTGATATTGTGGGGTAATTAATTAAAATTCTTAAAATTAAAATCTTGCAATTTTCTTTGTACACATAGCATCAAACAACAACAATAACTCATTTTCTTTGAGATCAGTCCTTGAGAAGGACAAACTGGATGAAACAAATTTCATCGATTGGTCTCGCAATTTAAGAATCGTTCTCAGGTAGGAAAGAAAGCTAGAGGTCCTTGAGACTCCTTTACCCGATGCACCTGCGAACAATGCATTTGCTAACATTCGAGCAGCTTTTGAGAAAAGAAAAAATGACTCGAATGATGTGATGTGCCTTATGTTAGCGACCATGAGCTGAGACTTGTAGAAGCAGTTTGAGGAAAGTAAAGCGTATCAGATTTGGGCCAGCTTTAAGAAAATGTTCCAAGCAAAGGCCCAACATGAAAAGTACAATACCACCAAAGCGTTGGTGGATTGTAAGATGGCTGCTGGGACTCCGATGAGCTCCCATGTCCTTAAGATGAAGAGGTATATAGATACCTTGGAGAAACTTGGGGTAGCCATTCCTCGAAGCCTGGCCATTGATTTGATCTTAGGGTCAGTTCCTGATAGCTTCAGTTCATTTAGGTTGAACTACATAATGAACGCTATGGACAAGTCCATTACGGAACTACACGGTATACTTAAGGATGCCGAGCAGGACCTTATGAAGACTACCCCACTAGTTCTTATGGTAGAAAAGAGGAAGGGGAAGGGTGGAATTAGAGAGTCCAAAGGCAAGGGTAAAGCCAAAGTAAAGAAAGCTAAGGGTAAGAAGCCCAAAGTGCCAAAGCCTAAACCTCCGAAGGAGGGCACCTGCCACCATTGCAACCAACCAGGGCATTAGAGGAGGAATTGCCCTAAATATTTGGAAGATCTAAAGAAGGGATGTTGGACTTCCACTGCTTCAGGTATTTTTGTTATTTATATCAATCTTTCTATTTCTACATCTTGAGTATGAGATACTAAATGTGATTCTCACATCTATTTAAATGTGCAGGGGCTAAGAAATAGAAGAACATTAATAAAAGGTAAAGTCAACCTAAGAGTTAGGAATGGCAAGGAGTTGTAGCCATAGAGATGGGCATTAATTTTGATTTCACCTATTGGACTTATTAATTCTTTTGAAGGATTTTGTTTTAGTTCATTTTTATTCCCGTTATAAACAGGAATTTTTGTTTAGACATTAATGGTTTCTTTTCATTATTATGAATAATGTTATTTCCATTGAATGTTAAAGTTTTATTCTATGATAACTGTTTCCTTAGACTAGCTTTTATTTTCTAAACTCAGAATAGAACAATAAAGTCCATTTATAACGTTGATATAAAAAGGTTAAAACTGACGAGTTAAACCTTGTTTACTTCTGGCATTGTTGTTTAGGAAATATAAATGAGAATCGCATATCAAGATTTTATAGAGATGGAAATCTTGGATCATTTGATTTAGAATCATATGATATATGTGAATCTTATTTATGTGGCAAAAATGACTAAAAGCATTAAAGCAATTCGATATGATGGAGGTAGCGAATACTTAAGCCAGAGTTTGACTGTTATCTTAAAAAGTGTGAAATTATTTTACAACTCACTCCTCTAGAAACGCCATAGTGGAATGGCATGTCTAAAAGGAGAAATCGAACTTTATAAGATATGATTCGTTTGATGATAAGTCAAACAAATCTTCCAATTTCCTTCTAGGTTTTTTGATCTTAAGACCGTTTCATTCCTACTAAATAGAAGTCCTACTAAAGTAGTAGAAAAGACATCATATGAGATATGGATTGGGAGTAAGCCTAATATGTCTTTCCTATGGATTTAGGGTTACAAATCTTATGTTAAAAGTTAACATTAGATAAGCTAAAGCCCAAAATCGATAAGTACTTATTTGTGGGGTATCTTAAAAGGATACTATTCTTGCAACCAAGCGAGAACAAAGTCTTATTGTTCGTAAGGCTGTTTTCTTAGGAAAAAAAGGAGTTTATTTCTACGAAGAATAGTGGGAGTAAAATATAACTTGAAGGAGTTCAAGACCCATAAATTCCTACAAAGGATAATATGGAAATATACACGATTTCACAAAGAGTTGTAAAAATTGAATCTATTACACAAGGAGTTGTGTAAACAAAAGGTTTAGTGGGAGCAAAATAGCATTTTTGATCTTATATATGGATGATATCCTAGTAATAGGAAATGGCATTCTAATATTGTTAAGTGTTAAGCAATGATCTAGGAAGTGTTTCTCTATGAAAGACTTAGGAGAAGTCGAATTAATACTGAGTATTAGGATCTATAGAGATAGATCATATCGGTTCTTAGAACTAAGTCAAGAAAAGGTACATAGATAAGATACTGAAGAGTCAGTATGAAAAAAACTCCTATAAAAGAATTGTTCTTTTACAGTAAGGAGTTATTCTAAGTAAGAAGGATTGTCTTTTTAAGCAAGAACAAAATTACTATGTATTAAGTTGGATGAGTGCATCTATTTTGATATCAGATAAGAGTTATTGTGTTGTTTGAACGGTAACGCCATTGCCAATTTTTCTATAAAGACTGAGACCGTTACTGCTTGAGAAGCAGTATATGAGGTTATTTGGAATTGGGAGTTTATTACTGGACTAAAGTGTGTTAGGTCCAATTAAACTCATTTGTGACAAAAACGGAGCCAATGCACAAGCTAAGGTTCATCGGTCACACCATAATTCCAAACACATACTCAGTAAATATCATAGAGATGAAATGGACATAGGAAATGTTTAGTTTTGCAAGATTTCAAGCAAGAGTATTATTGCAAATTCACTGGCCAAGGAGTGAGTTAGGCCTAAGTGTGAGGCTCATATTAGGTCTTTCGGATATGCAAGATTGGGACTAGTGCTAGTGGGAGATTGTTAGTGTTAGCCCTAGCCCCAACTCGTTGTATCTGGATATTTAATTAATGAGAATTAAAATTCATCATTTTAGTATTCCCTATGCAATGTTATTTGTTGAATTTTCTTGAATAGTAATTCTGCTTTAGTTATAAGATGAGTGATCTAGATAGTAAAACCTAAAGCAACAAAAGAAATACTATTCTAAATATCCCTAGTCGATTATTATCATGAGAGTGATAATAAACTAAAACTAGTATGTACTTTATGAGATGATTTTATTTTACGGGTCATAGGATATGGGATATCGATTAGAGATACATAATATATGTTAGAGAATAGTGTATTGGATCGATCCACTTAAAGAGAATACTACCTGTGGAAAAGGTCATACAATACTTATACTAGAATCCCTAGACCTAAATTACTATGGATTCTTAGGTGTTTTCTCGTATACTTTGACGTATTGCCTAACATGCCCGTAAAAGGGGTTGCAAATATGGGTATGCTCAGGTATGCCAGAAACTACCCTAAGAAACATGAGTAAAGTAAAGGGATTGCCACTCTCTCTATGAGATAGAAGATATCACCGGTCATTTGATTAGTGAGACAGAGTAGTGTTTGCGCAAACCCAAATAGGATGATAAATGTTATGCATCTATCTGATTAATACGAATCATTAGAGAATCAATAAAATGAATTAGCAATAATAAGGATGACCAAGGACATGCCTTATGCTAATCATTGATATCTATTGGCAAAGGGTTGTATAAGATTGTTATAGGTTTTATCGATTCGATTGTTTAACACTCGATTGCAATTTGGGTAGTTATAACGTCTTGCTAGAGATCAATTATAACTTATGAACTTAAATGTAATTTTAGTCCACTGCCAACATTGAACGGATCTTCTGAATCGTATACGTTATTAGGGCTAGGGTTAGACCTAAAGCTTGTTGATTGAGAATTAGTTAATCAATTGATTAATTAAATGGTTCAATTAATTAAACTAAATCTAATTGATTAATTAATTAAATAGGTTTAATTAATTATTCAATTCCTAATTGGATTAGGTTTTGGGTTGGTTTAATTAGAATTTTGGTTCTAGTTTGGTCCAATCTTTTAGGATTGGATAAGATAAGAAACGGCATATGTTTTAGAAATAAGAGCTGAATTTCTTTTCTAAAAAAGAGGAGTTTCACGTTTTTTGGATTAGAGAATCCAAAATGGAAACAACTATATCCTTCCATTCAGAGTTTTGGGTGAAAACAAATAGAAAGAATAAAAACGTACGTTGCTATTCTATTCTGTTTTGGTTTTTACACACAGAAGATAAGAAGGTAGTATATGAATTTTGGATTTTATATAGGATAGGAAATCGAAATTCATGTGAATTATATCTTTTCATTCGTTTTAGAATAGAAAGAATCGAAACGTAACATTATTCTATTCTATTCCGTCTATTTTCTTGCGTGAAGAAATAAAATGAATGAAACTCTCATTCTTCCATGGTGATTGACATTTTTGCAAAAAACAACAAGGAGACCAGAACTGAATCTTTTCTTCTCTTCTTCTATTCTTATTTGTTTTGATTAGAAGGCAATGTAAGGGTTCCGTTTGTGAAGAAGACTTGTCAAAACCGATTCTCTTCCTGCCTTTTCAATTTCGGTTTACTTCTGGAAGACTGTATCTATTTTGTTTGGCTTTAGGAAGCAAAACGAATTACTATCTACTCTTCTACACTATTCCGTTTCTTATTAGGGAGGGTTATGAGCCTCACGTTCTTCGTTAGGAAGGGTCAGAAGCTTCCTGTTTGAATGCTAGCATACTTTGGGTTAACCCAAATGAACCCTAAGTGTGTGTGAACGAAGATGGGACTGCAATTAGCATCCCTAGAGTCATTTCGGATTGACAAAAGTATTCCGTGGAGCATCCAGGCACCTCAAGGATTCCGTAGGGAGGCTGCAGCAATTCAGAGGTGAAAGCACGCTTAAAAGGTAATTTTTAATCCTTCCTACACTTAATTGCTTTAATGAAAACTGGTTTAGGGAGGGTTTTCCAATTAGATTTTTGCTTCCGCTGCTTAATTTTACATGCTATATGCGTAATCATTGCGTTCAATGCATGTGGGAAACCTAACAATTTAAACATGATTTAAATGTTTGAAATGTGTTGTTAATGCCATTTGATGGCTACCATGCATTGAAGTTGAAAGAAAATGGATTAAATCACAAATTGTCAAAAGTTCACTTTCAGTCTATAAGCTTTGATGAATTTTTAAATGGTCCTCCAATATTATTTTCGCAAAATGGACCTTAGATCCTTTAATATTATAGTAAATGAAATTTTAAAATCAATTTTATAAGAAAAAAAAAATATTTTCTCTAAAATGACATGTTTAGGCCGAATGGTCCTCTAAAAAGAGGGCATTGCACCACTTTGCTGGTTTTGAGATTTTTAAGTAGTTTAGAATTAAATTTTAAAATAAAACTTCACGAATGTCTTCCTAACATGTTTAGGGATGTTTACGACCTATTTTGGGTACTTGAAAGTCCTTAGGGTTTGTCAGACAAATTCACCGAAAGTTGTCCAAAATCTGAAATTTATTATTCATTTGGTAAATTTTCACTATTCATTTGGTCATTTCTCAAGAAATATTTAATTATGTTTTGAAAGTATAAAAATGAATAAATATGAAATAAATATGTGTGTTTATATGCCAGAATGAAAGAGGATGTGAATTGTATCAAAAGTATTCCGTAGAGCATCCAGGCACCTCAAAGATTCCGTAGGGAGGCTGCAGCAATTCAGAGGTGAAAGCACGCTTCAAAGGTAATTTTTAATTCTCCCTACACTTAATTGCTTTAATGAAAACTGGTCTAGAGAGGGTTTTCCAATTAGATTTTTGCTTCTGCTGCTTAATTTTACATGTTATATGCGTAATCGTTGCGTTCGATGCATGTAGGAAACCTAACAATTTGAACATGAAAAGTTCACTTTTAGTCTATAAGCTTTGACGAATTTTTAAATGGTCCTCTAATATTATTTTCGCAAAATGGACCTTGGATCCTTTAATAATATAGTAAATGAAATTTTAAAATCAATTTTATAAGAAAAAAAAAACATTTTCTCTAAAATGACATGTTTGGGCCGAATGGTCCTCTAAAGAGGCCATTGCATCACTTTGCCAGTTTTGAGATTTTTAAGTAGTTTGGAATTAAATTTTAAAATAAAACTTCACGAATGTCTTCCTAACATGTTTAGGGATGTTTACGACCTATTTTGGGTACTTGAAAGTCCTTAGGGTTTGTCAGAAAAATTCACCGAAAGTTGTCTAAAATCTGAAATTTACTATTCATTTAGTAAATTTTCACTATTCATTTGGTCATTTTTCAAGAAATATTTAATTATGTTTTGAAAGTATAAAAATGAGTAAATATGAAATAAATATGTGTATTTACATGCCAAAATGAAAGAGGATGTGAACTGTATCAAGTTTGAACACATATGGAACATGATATGAACATGACTTGAAATCGAAAACAAATGGCAAGTTAATGAGAATTTAAATGCTCTACATGGCTGGGATAGAACCATTGTGATAAGGATGCAATGCATCATATGGCTTATTTTGCAATATTGCTTATCATTGTGACATGTGAAATTGATATTGATAATTGATTATATATGTCTGCAAAGGGGTACGAATAATTGCAAATGTTTACAAGTAGTCTACAAAAGGGCTAGGTATTTACCGTTATGTCGGAGAACTACAAATGGCTCATGCACATACCGAGTAACGGTACCAATGTTATTTTGGAGGGCTATAAATGGTTCATGCATATTGTTGCGCCCAAATTAGTACTACTTTAAGCTAACTCACAAGTGCACGAGCCTATTGTAGTAATAATAGTGAACACCCCAAGGTCGTCTCTCAAAAGATTGAAATTGGTATTATCTATAATGCTTTATGATTAAACACAATAAACTAAAAGCAATGCGGAAATGGTAACTAAAAAAACTAAGTAATTGATCAAATGATTCAGCTAAAAGCTAAAAGTAAACAGAATTATGCATATTCTGGTTGTCAAATTACGAAAGAGTATCTAGAGTTGTATTTCTTCTGCCAATCTAATGTGAGTTTTGAATTCCCCAATTGATTTTAATTTAAGAACAAATAACAAGTAAATTATTTAGTTAATTAAGATTACTAGCTCTCGCATTTATAATACTCGCTCAACTAATCTCTTCACAGGTTATTTAATTCTTTAACTTTAGGCTTATATTTCTAATTCACTTAATTTCTTAATTGAATCTGGTCCAGTACTAGACTTCACTTCTCAGTCCTTCATGTATTACCTAAGTCAAATAATTGGTAATTAAGCAATGATTTGGAAAGTAATTTCATTCAATCAAGATAAAAACATAAAATCAATGGGAAAAACGTAATTCACACAACCATGGCATAATATATACAAACTCTAGACTAGAGTGAAATTAGTTCATATTTACACAAAGACACGAATGGAACATACTGATTTAATGAAAATAAAGTAGAAATAATTTAAGCACAAACCCAAGGTTACAATCCCCTTCCAGTTGAATAATCTCTTGTACCAAGCTAAAGTTGAGTGAAAACCAATGGAAACCTTATGAACTAACGTTCTCCCTAGAGCTCTCTCTAATTTCCAACCTTCTCTACTCGTTCCTTAATGAATGATCATTGTGAAAAATCTGTCTCTATGTATGTGTTCTCCCCAAACCGTTCCAACCCCCTTTTAATCACTGTAAGCGATTTCCTCTCTATAAAGTTGAGTTCCATTTCTTTCGCTGGATGTGTGTGGGTGGCCAATTTTTGTCTCCTTTTTGGTCGGGCATATTCTCCTTAATATGGTCTTTTAACACGTGCTTTTAAAATCTTTACTAAGGCTTGCCAAATATTTACTAAAATCCACACGCCTATGAGCTCGCTAGTGTGGATCTACTTAGCTTCATTTTTCACCAAATAATATGTCTTATGCTCCAATTTCCTTATTCTCATTCCAATCACCTTTACAATTACTAAAACACCAAAATACTAACAAACGGACTCAAAACAACCTAAAACAAATAAATAATGACTAAGAAACAAACATAAAAATAAAGGAAAACTATCACAAAAATGTGTTGAACGCATATGCCGAATAACGTTTCTTATCTTATGTAGTTTTGCCGATGCACTAGAGTGAATTATTAAATAACACCTAATGATGGGCAGAATTTTACTGTTTTGGAATTTGATTTTAAATACTATGTTTTAATTAAAAGATATTTTATTTTTATCGCATACTTTTATATTTTATTTTATAATTGTTAAAGTACCCACTGGACAAATTTTGCTCAGTGAGTTTAGCGTTTTAAACTTGTAAGTTCCAGCAAGTGTAGTTTGGTGTAGTGTAGTAAGAGCAGCAGCAGCCGACATCAACCTCACATCTTCAGTAGTAGTTTATATCTTCAACTTAGCTATAACATGTACTTTTGAATTGTAATGCAATATAAACGATGTTGTAAATAAGTATGGCTTAGCGCCTAAAGTATAGTACTACGTAGGATTTAGTTATTAATTAAGTCAACTAGCATGTGATGCTTTGTGATCTAAAAGTATGAACTTTTCCTTGTGGATCATTGTTGAGGTTATAAGGGTGGAATATTGGGAGTATTTGAGAATTGATTGTGTGTTGTGAAAAACTCGTTTTAAAAAAGATAAGAAAAGTTTTGGCAACACTTGGCACCTAGAATTATAGGGAAAACTCTGTCAAAATTTCTATAAAATATGGTTTTCATTTGGCTAAGTATAGAATCACTGAGGTTCATCCATGGAAAGTGGCATTCCATCTAGGCCTAATCATAAGTTTAGTTAGGGTGTTACATTCTCCATGGAAGAAAATGTTAAGATTCAAATAGAAAGGCAAGCTAAGTCCTAGGTTTATTGGGCCATACGAGATCTTTGAACATATAGGTCCGGTACCCTAAAGACTAGCATTGCTACTAGATTTGGACAAAATAGATAATGTATTCCATGTTTTAATGTGAAGATGATACCAATATGATCCTTCACACATCTTAACAACCCAAGACATTGAGATCCAACCGACTTAACATATAAAGAGGAAAGAGTGAAAATCTTATCTTAAGAAATCAAAGAGTTACGAAACAAAAAAATTCTATTAGTAAAGGTATTATGAAGGAACCATAAAGGAGAGGAAACAACCTGGGAAAGAGAAGAAGTAATGAAGCAACAATATCCATATCTATTTGTATCTAATAAGTTTCAGGGTTATCAGGGTTAAACTTATTCTTTAAAAAGGGTGAAATGTAACATCTGCCCACTGATGTCTACTGTATATATGTGTATAGAGAGTCATATACAATAAGATAATGCATCTAACCATCAACCATCGCATCGGGCTTTAAAAATAGGCCCGTAGAGCCAACGAGACCTAATAGAGATTTTGAAAAGGTTGAGGACCTAAGCATAATTTTCTCAAAAGTTTCATAGGGTCTTAATAATGCACATGATGTCAAAAATAAATTTTCGAGATTAACAATGTCACAATGGTGTACCATAATTTTTTCCAAAAACGAGCTTACTGAAAGTTGCGGCGAAATCTTTACGAAATATCTTTTGGTAATTTGGCTTAGAAGGAGTCAATTGATGATAAAGCAAAGTTTAAGAACCAATTTGGTAAAGGGAAAAGGTGGTGGCCACCTTGCCAAAATCCAACCATCCATTCCTTTTGTTTTGGCCAAAACTTAATCATCCAAAATTAAAAAAATTAAATAAATTAAAAATAAATTATTTATGGACATAAAAAGGAAGAAAAGAAGAAGTAAAACTTATCCATTTTTTCTTGAAAGTTTTAACCGAGGAAGAATAAAAAAAGAAGAAGAAAGGTGAGTGTGCCAACCATTTTTAAGCTTGATTTTCATAGTTCTAGGCTAGAAAGTTGATTTGGATGCATGGAATAGTTAATATATCATCTTAATTTTATCGTTTAACCTAGAATCAAGGATGAATAAAAGTTGGAAGCATATGTGTACATGTTACCTTGAATGATTTCTTCCTTTCTTTTTTGTCTCTTCTAATCTCCTTCTCTTTTCTTATTCTTTCTTTCTTTAGCTTTGGGAACTCACTTCGAATATGGTCATAGCAAGTAAGCTCCATTTTTTGGTTCTTCTTAAATCTCCTTCTATAATATGGATTCTTGGCAAGACTCCCAAATTTTTCTTAGTGAGGAGAGCTATTTCTCTTTTCTCATCATCATCACTAAGATCCTCCTCACTTGATGAAGCTTCCTCTATATACTTTTTTTTCCATGGCTTTGGAGCTATTGTTTTTTTTCTTTTCTCCTCCTTTTATAGATTGCTTTCTCTTACTCCTTTTGTTGAGAGTGAGCTCCTAAAAAAGATTAGCCCATCAATGAGCTCATCACTCTAAGAACTTGAAGATTTCGGCCTTTACGAAGGGATAACATAAATGCATCCTAAGATTTCGATAAAGACCTTAAAATCTTGTCATTTATTTCTCTATATGTATAGTGTTTGTCCAATTTTCTCAAATTTGTGACTAACCCAAAAAGTCTATTTGTCATTGTGGTGATTTTTTCTTTTGGTTTCCTTTTGAATATCTTATACTTAAATATAGCCGAAAATTTATTCTCATCTCTAACTTGCTCCGTTCTTTTATGGTAGTTTTTCAATATCTTCCACATAAGGTATGAGGTAAAACAATGGAGAACTCTAGCTCTTTTTTCTCTAGAGATGCATCCCATTATTGTGCTCATACACAATTGACTCCTTCAATAATCACTCTTGAACTTTTCAAACCATTTCTTTCTAGGTTGTGGAACATCAATACCTTCCCTGTCTTTCTCGGTAAGGAACATCAAATCCTCAACTACATAACCCCGTAGGAGCTGACTTTCTAAATACCATTCCATCCTCACTTTCCAATATTGAAAATCACTCCCATCAAAATATGGCTTTAAGGATTACTAGTGTATGTAACATCTCTTCTAGCCCTACGACTAGGACTGGATGAGATGCTATGTTTATTGTTCGAGCTTCGATTCACCTATTTTTTAATTCATTGCTTCATCTAAGTGGTAAAATTCTCTCATATTACAATCTCCTATTAATCAAATTTTAACTAGTCAAGGATCATTGAATTATATTCATGTTATCATAAACACTTCTATAGTATTCACCCTTATAACCTCCATATTTTTAATCATGCACACACTTCTATTACATGCACATAAACATCTAATACATACATCCACTGTTAGGTAAAATGTAATATTACATAACAAAGTCTAAATATGTAACACTGGCAATAATTACAGACATTAAACAAACTATTTAATAAACCTAGTTATACATGCTAGGTCTAATCAAAATACAAAATAACTATCCAAGAGTATGCAGTTGTGTTGTTATTGGCGCTGCTGCTGCTGCTAGTAGCTTTCCTTCTATTCCACTTTGACCTATGAGTTTAAGAAAATAAACTCGTTATTAGGTAAATAGAGAATTTAAAAAAATAGCAGACTATTAGGTAAATAAATAAATAAGTTCATATTGAAGAATCATCATATGTTCTAAATAGTTTATTAGGGGGCTTTAGTGACAATTGTAGAACTAAGGGACAAGGTATAGGTATAATCATACATTCCAAATCTTAAGCCTATGTGAGACTCATATAATTCATTTTCATCAAGTCTATATGAGACTTTTGCATTTCATCCATCGAGCCCATGTGAGATTCATATTTATCATTTTTATTTATCCGCAGAAGGTACCATTCAATGTATCGAATCCTTATCATAATTAACTAACCTAGCAACTTTGAGCTTTATCATCATATAACTATCATTCTCACTTATAACATTGCATAGCATAATCATCGTTCCCATCATAACAACTTTCCCAAGAGTTATAAGTTTAAACAACACTTTTATTGAAGCTTCAAAGCCATTCCACATCATTTATTAGTAATATAGGGAGTTTAAGCAAATACAGAAAACATGTATCATTGGTAGGGCTATCACGAATGCACTCAACGTGCCATGAGAATTTCAGTAGCAAACCAAAAAATTTTAGGCATTGAGCCATAAGCATGCTGGCCTACGTCACGGACGAGATGCCTATTCAGCAGACCAGTCGCAAGTGCATCTATACGCCGCTAGAGTTTCAGTAAAAACCCAAAAAATTTCGGGCATTGAGCTGCGCATGTTGGAGCTTCATCACAGATGAGGCATCCACCACTTGGCTACCAAGTCACGAGTGCGCTCTCAACATCGCAGACGCGATAGCTGATGATTTAGTCAGCATGTCTCAAATTCATTTTATCATATCTTTCATCTTACACACCAAGATAAAGTGATTCAGGAAACACATTAAAACTAACATTTCAAACTTTAAAATGCCATTTTATAGCACTTTCAAAATCCAACATTTTTTCAAACTAAAATCATGTAAAACTTGCAAATACAACATTTTTTACAAATCCTCATTTCCTTCAAAACACATTTTACTTAAAAACTATATTTTAAAGCTTAAAACTCCATTAGCACAGAACATATAAATATTATTTCAACAAATCCAAAACAACTCCAAATAAAAGAGCTTAAAATTACCAAACCTTAGTTTTAAAGCTTTTCTCCAAGCTCAAGCCACTCCCTTGCCTTTATCTACCTCTTTTCCTTCTTGAGCTCCTAAATAAAATACAACATTTTAGTCTTACCACGAACCTTAGCCGAACCTTATAACAACTTTAGGGTTTCAAGGCTTCAACTCACATTCTACTTTAGATTTAAGCATCCCTTAGCTAGATCTAACATTATCTTAAAGAGATCTACATGATCTCTACAAACCCTAAATATTTCCTCAAGGAAACCACTAAAAATGAAGAATAATAGGTGAGATTTATTCCCTTACCTTAAATCTACCTTCTCCTTAAGATTTTTAAAGTAAGATCTTAAACAAATCTCCTTGAACTTTGGGAGAATATGACCGGCTTAGTGGAGAGAATAGAAGAGAAGAATGAGTTGATGAAAAGGTTGAAAATGAAATATCAGAAAAGAGTGAGAGAGGGGAACGGGTGGTCTTTGGGAAACTAAAAGAGAAGTTCTAGATTTGTGGTGAAAAATAGAGAGGGAGTGGATATTTTTTATTAAATATCATTTTATTAAGTTAACACGTGCAAAATAAAAAAAATGGAGAGGGGTTTACAATTGGGCCACACTCATCTTTAGTCCTCATTCAATTTGAATGTCCACATCAATTAAATTTCCAAAATTAATTAATGTCCAAAATGCTCAATTAATTACTAATCACTTCTAATTAAGTTATAATTACTAAAATTAAGTAAACAGGCATGACAGTATAGCTCTTGTACGGTTGCCATTAGTCTCCTCTTTGCACTTAAGCTTCAATAAAGAGCATAGCTCTAATACCAATTATTGGTCTTTTGGCAACTAAAAAGGGGGTGAATTAATTGGTTTATAAAAATTTTAGTTAAGGCAAAAGTTGGTGGAAGATGAACAATTGAAAGATAAGAAGGTTTATAATGGTTCTACTATAATCTCGAACTTACTTCTACTTCTCCATTTCTTACAAGAATCGAGTTCCACTAATCTTCTCCAAAAATCACAAGAGGTTTTCTAAGCTAACCTCAAACTTAGTGTTTTAATGGCTAACACCTAAACCTCATACAAACAAACTTGGAGTTTAAAGCTTACTCTAAAACTTACAACAACTCACTAAGTTGAGTTTAATAATCACTTAACAAATAACAAATTGAATTAAATACAAGAAATGAATGAAGATAAAAAGAACAAGAGGTTGTTGTGAAAATAATTACTCTAACGAATGCTCAGGTTGTTCAACCTTTTAATAGCTATAGAAAAGGGTATTTATTGTCACATCCTGTTTCTCATTTAGATAATAATTTATGAGTTGTCGTGAGCTAGTAGGGTCCTGAAAGGAGATCCGAGGCGCAGGAGTGTTGGAGTTGACCACGAAAATTTTATTATTAGCGGAACTACAATAAGGTAATCTTTATATTAACCCTTAGTATTGTCGAGATAGGCTAGGTGATATTGTTGGGCCAAGATATAGTATTGAGCCTTAAAGTTATGAAAGATTTGGTTGTGATATATTATTAGGCCAAATTATAGCATGAGACCCTAGAGCTTGGGAAATAGGCCAAAGTATGTGTTGGGCCATTTATAGTTAAGAGCAAATGTTATGTGATGGGCTATAAAATGAAGTTGGAATATGAGATGGTGAATAAGGGAGAATTAGTGAGTTAAGGTATGGAAGTAAGTTAGGTTTTATCTTTTCTTTAAAAGAATGTAGTAATTAACCATATAACTATTATTTTGGGCCACTAGAATTGTAAATGATAGTTATGTGTGTACTTGGGCCAAGTGCTTTGTAAGGCCCTAATAGGAAAAAAAAAAAGAAATGAGAGAATGTGAAGAGTGGTGTGTGGATTGGGCCAAAGCCCACATATCTTGAACTTAACTTAGGAGCCCAAGAGAAAACACCTATAAAAACTCAAAATATCTTCTATTTGCCCTACATCTAGAATTCTCCACCCATTTCTAAACCCTCTCCACTGTCCACCACCTCCCATTTCTCTTTAACCTTCTTTCTCACAACAATTTCTTCATCTCCATTTCATCTCTATCTTTTCATCTCTTCAACAATACTTAGCCGGCCCTCACTTCTAATCTAAAGGGAGATTCTTCAATTTTAAGTCATAAAAAGCTTAAGAAAGAGCTAAGGAGGAGGTAAGATTTAAGTTAAGGTTTATTTTCTTTCATGGCTAAGCTAGGGCTAAGGGAGATCAAGAAGATCTCTTACTAGTATTGTCTAAGATCAAGTTAAAAATAGTAAATGATAGAGTATGGTGGAAAACCCTAAGAGATTAAAGTTAAGGTTTTGGTTTTTCCCTTGAGAAGAGACTAAATGATTTTATATTATAGGAGCTCAAGAGGAGAAACAAGTTGATAAGGGCAAAGGAGTTGCCTAGAGTTTGGGAAAGCTCACAAATTTGAGGTTTGGTACTTAACCATTTTTAATTTCCAAATCTCTATTATGTTTTGAATGCGTTGTTGTGGTGAAAATTTGTATTTCTTTGGTTTTTGAAATTAAGTGTGTGTGTGGCTATTTTGTAAAACTTAAGTTTTGAAAGAAGGAAAGATTAGTGGTTTTCAACACGGACGACTCGTGACAGGTGAGCATAATTCGTGACTAGAAGCCCCTGTTGCCACTCGTGACATAGGTGACGACTGGTGACTGAAAGGCTCTGTAACGACTCGTGACTCACTGTGACGACTCGCAACTGAGCAAAATTTAGCCTTTAATTTGCAAACCTCATTCATTTTATGCATTTAACTTATAAATCATTGGATTAACCTTGAAATGTGTTTTTAATTGATGTTCTTCATTGATTGATAGTCTTAAATGGTATGTATGTCGGATTATGATTTGATAATGAATAGTAAGCATGGATCATGAAATTATTCATTATGACATATGGTACATTTAAGTGAGAAATTATAAGAGAAATGATGAGGCTCGTCGTGGCTAGAATTGGAACCTTAGAGATAAGGATACGATGCATCGTAGGGTTAAAACCGCGGTAATGTTAGCGCAATGAATATGAAATGATTGATGGATTGAAAGCGATATAGTCGATAAAAGGACTATACGCAAATTGTCTAAGCAATATAGTCAATAAAGGGACTATACGCAAATTGTCTAGGCGATATAGTCGATAAAGGGACTATACGCAACCTTAGCCTTATTCTTTAGTTCCTTCAATGCCACAAGAGCAAGTGAAACTGTTGAGTTGTTTTATAACTTGTCGTATTTCATAAATTTATCTATTTGAATGGTCATTTTTATTATGTTTTTAATTTAAATGTTTTTAAATGTTTTACTTCATAAACTTCGGTTAAGTACCCACTGAGCAATGTTTGCTCAGCGAGTTTACCTGTTTAAACTCGTAGGTTGAAGCTTGATAAAGTAGATTCTTTTGCAGCCAGCTGACGCAGCGCCAACGACACAA
Organism: Croton laevigatus; assembly: GCA_949640765.1. Classification (NCBI taxonomy): domain Eukaryota; kingdom Viridiplantae; phylum Streptophyta; class Magnoliopsida; order Malpighiales; family Euphorbiaceae; genus Croton; species Croton laevigatus. The sequence goes on along the minus strand of CATIWJ010044990.1, from coordinate 2,339 downwards.
GCTTTTGGTATAGTTATGTTTTGTAGTCGGTAGATATGGCATGTACTAATCTTTTGTTAGGATTGTGACTAATATGTAATTATTACCTAAAAATGTTTAGTATTGTATTCTAATATAAATGCTATGTAATAGTTGTAGCTAGCTATTTATGATTGGGATATTATTACTTGAAGTGCTTACATGTCATGGTTAAGGAGGAGGATATAAGGAGATAACGTAGAAGTGTTACTGACATGTGATATGTGATAAATGCATAGATGGTTCGTATGAGATATATATGTTACAATAAATAAATAATGTACTTAGGCGTAGGTTGACCGACTCGTAACCTGGAATGTAGCTCTTCTTCTGGGCTCATTCGTGGGTCTAGAAGGGGTGTTACAATTCCGATGCGGATTATGCCGGAAGCCTTTTAGATAGAAAAAGTATCTTCGGAACATGCCATCTCCTAGGTGAATCTTTGGTTTCTTAGTTTCGCAAGAAACAAGCATCCGTTGCTCTATCCACCGCAGAAGCGGAGTATATAGCAGCCGATGCTTGTTGTGCTCAAATCTTGTGGATCAAACAACAATTGCATGATTTTGGCATAGAACAAAACCACATACCCATTAGGTGTGATAACACTAGTGCTATCAACATTTCTAGGAACCCAATTAATCATTCTAGAACTAAGCATATAGACATTAGGCATCATTTTATTACAGATCATGTGCAATGTGGTTATATATGTTTGGAGTTCATGGAGACGGCCAATCAATTGGCAGACATCTTCACTAAACCGCTCAATGACGAGAAATTAAAGTCAATCATCCTTAGACTAGGGATGATAGATGGTATGTCTCTCTAACTCTCATTTTATTATTTGTACATGTATATAAAACATGCTCATGCATAAAATATGTGAATTCAATAATATAATTGTTGTGAAAACTTTGATTTTCCAAAATTCCCCCAATGATCCTTTTATCCAAATTTCATCTGCATAAGTGTCGCGGTCAAGACCAATGTCTCTCTCGCGACACAGGCTGTGCATATTCTTTGAACACTTCCATCGCGGTCAAGACATATGTCTCCCTCTCGCTTCTCCAAGCTCAAAACAACCCTCAAATTCTGTGTTGTCGTCGTGACCGCTCCCACTATCGCGGCCGTGACTCATTTAAATTTTTTTTTACCGTTGGCACTGATTTTCAACTCAATTAATTACTCTTAATTATCCCAACATTAAAAATTTTAGCCGTTGTAAAATCTGAGAGGAGTCGAGACCGCGCCTGTAGCCGCGCCCACAACGTCTGTCAATTTTTTAAAGTTGTCAGTTTTTCTTTTCCAAGAAGCTGATTTTTTTGTTTCTTAAACCGCCCCCAACGGCTCTTTTCACTCTTTTTCTCTATAAAAGCCTCACTTTTCATTAGATTTAACACTTTACACTTAAAGTTTTTCAAGAAATCTCTCAACCCCCAAAATCTCAAACTTTTCTCTCTAGTTCAATTTTTTTTTTGTTCATTAGTCTATCATCATGCCTAGAACCAAGAATGTGTAACATCCCATTTCCCATTAGCTAGTATTTCTTGAGTCTGTTGTAGCTAACAGTGTTTTTATAGGAGTTCCGGGTTGCGAGGCTCAGGAATGGCTGTGTCGACCGTGGAGTTCCTACTAGCATTTACTAAGTTAAAGGTAATTCTATAGTGTTTAATTAAGCCTATTATGGAGAGTTGGGCCAGGCTTGAATTGAGCTTTATTGAATTCAAGAAGTAAGAAAGAAAGATGAGAGGAGAATAGGACATGGGCTAAGCCCATGCATGAGTTTCATAACTTGTGGCCTAGGGACCACACTATAAAAGCTCAAGGAATGCCTCTATTTTTCCACTATGATCTAGAAATTTCTCCTCCTTTCTTCCCATTCCACCCGCCCCACCTCTTCCCTTTCTTCTCTTCATCATCTTCTTCTACCTTTATCTAATTTCTTCATGATTCACCTCTCAAACCATATTATCTTCACTCAAGGCCGGCTCACTCATCTCCATTTGAGCTAGATTCTTCAAGTTATAGTGTCAAGGACCTTAAGGAAAGAACTAGAAGAACAAGAGGTAAGAGTTGGTAGTTAGGGTTTATGAATAAGAACTTGATCTCTAAATTTTAATGTTAGAATTGATAAATATGAGGGTATATTGGGATGAATTAGCTAAGAATTTGAGTATATAGGAGAACCTAGAAGATACAAACTAGGGTTTTCATACAATCTCTTGAATGTAAACTAAGAGCATGTGTATTTAATTGTTAGATTTGGAAGCTAAGAGTATAGACAAGGGCAAAGAGGTAGCTTGAGCTTAGTGGAAGCTCAC
>CATIWJ010044976.1:0-11225 GCA_949640765.1 Croton laevigatus | reverse complement strand
TATGGGTCATGTAACTATCCATCTCGTGGTGTGTTTCTTAAAATTTATAAGTCAATTAACACATATTATAAATCGTTTTTAAATTATAAATTGTTTGGTAAACTGTTTCTTAAAACTTAAATTTTAAATTATAAGTGAATTATAATTTATTTAAAGAAAAATAGATTATTATAATTTTTTAAAATCAAGTAAAATATATTATTATGCTTATATTTTTAATTTATTTCTATATTACATTTGTCCAAAAATCAAAATTCCTTTTTTTTTTAATCTCATTTCACTTCTTCTTTTTTGTTATTTTGCCAGTTTGTACAACAATAACATTTCAACTACTTATCAACTGATTATCAACCAATTATAAATATTTCACATTATCAACCAATTTTAACTAAATACTTAACAACTTATTTTTAATCAAATTATAATTTAAAAAATTAAATTAACTTATAAATCTCTATATTTTTATGAACCAATTAAACTATCGGATTTTAATCATTAAAACTAATTGACCCCTCAGTAAAAAACGCATCTCAAAGTTGTAAGTCAATCGCTCTTATGTTTGAGAATTGTTTTAGCAGCTGAAAACTGATACACTAAATCATTACCAATATTACAATTAAAATACTCCTAATAATATCTAGAATATGATTCAAATATCATAAACTCCAATATATGTTCCGTACATTTTTTTAGCATCACAACATGAAAAGCAAACCATAATCTTTGGGATGTAAAATATACTAATTAAATACTATTATATTTAAAAAATTTTTATGGTAATATCCAAATTACTATTTAGATATGTTTTGTACAATAAATTACAATTTCGATACAAAAATATTAAGAAGTCTACAGAATTTTTATTTACAACTAGAACGCTGAATGTCCAATAGAAAATCTTCAAATTGTTGATTGTAGAGTGCTAAAATAATTCTTACACCTTTGGTCCTTGAAAAGCTATTAACTAAACCTTTGGTCCTTGAAAAGCTATTAACTAACTGTTTTAGGTTACTTTTTTCTATGGAAGGACAATTAATAAATGGGTTGAATTACTCGCGAGTTTTCTGGGACTCAATTTAGTAGAAGCTCATACGAGTTTATTTGAAAGATAAACGAGCTAAATTGTTGAGTTTGTTTAATTAATAAGCTAGGCTTTAGCTTGACTTGTGATTCTAACTGATCGAATTCATTTGGGAGCTTGACCTATTGAATCCATTGGTGAGCTTGATTTAATATATACATATGATTGTATGTATGTTGTATTCGATGTTGCTCCAAATTTTTTCACTTAATATTGAAGGACTAAGTCAGGAATATAACTATTTGAGTTTCGGGTATAGATTGCGCTTATTTGTTAAATTTTTCCTCAATATTAATTTTAATAAAAGATAAGTTAATTTGCTGATAAAAAAAAAAAATATATAAGTGATGTTTGGTGATATATTTTTTTAGGCAAACCTGCTGGGTTTATAATGGGTATAATATTTTTCATTCAATTGAGGATGGAATGGAAAGAAATGACAAATTTAAGTGGCCGTACCAATCAATCAACCTTAGCAAATAAGTTAATTATTTAAACCACATACAAATTAGAATTTATCAACAAACCTTCGTTGTTAAATAATGATTAGTATTTGACAAAACACAAATATGGATTGACTTCACTTGTATTATTTGCGTTCTCATCAAAGATAATAAAAGAAGAAAATAATTAGTAAATCTTAAAAGTAGCAGATAAGTTATGTCATTTGAGACGTATTAAAGTTAATAAAGATTGAACAAAAGCAATTACGTCTGCATTTCTTTGGATGGATGGCCCTACACATTTCCCGATGATGAAGGAATGGATTACCAACAGTAATCATAATTTTGCAAATTGCATATATATAATTTTAAACTCAAAATTAAATATCTAAGGGGCAATTAACCATATAATATATTATCTCAATAGTACATAATTTTAAAAATTAGAAAAAATTAACATTTTTAGTTAATATCGAACAACATAAATCAAACTATTTCAAAATAATCACTCTAAGAATGTTTATATAAATATATAAATATATCAATATGAATATGAATCAATATAAGTCAATATCTGTTCATAAAAAATTCACCAAATGACAAAAAAATTAGCCGATGTCATTGTTGGGTGGTTTCTGGCGACTTTTACTAAAAAATCAATCAGTGCTTGTCAATACAAGTCTATATATATTAGTGCTAGTTAATATAAGTCAATAAATGTCAATACAAATCTGTAAATAATAGTCAATACAAATCAATAATTAAATTTATATATAACTCAAAAAATGTAAAAAATAAATCTATAAATGCTAGTCAATAAACGTTAATATAAGTCAATATAAGTCAATAAAGATCAATACAAGTCAATATGTAGAAATAAATATTAAAATGTAAAGACTGAGGGCCATTTTGTAAATTTCTTCATCTTCTTCCTCTAGCTGGAGGACCATTTGGTAAGTTGCCGCTGGTTACCAAAAAAATTGCAATTAACTTTACCCCATCTAAAAGCTTTTGATTCATAGATGATCTTACTTTCTCCCGAATCCACCTTATGGCATCGTAAAACACAAAAACTAGTATAGTTTCTCATTCTTTGGTCATTGAAAAAAGGCGGCGATCGGAGCAAGTAACTACATCAAATTAAAGCTCTTGGAGAGAGGAAACCAATATTTTTTTTCTAAGAAGATATTTTATTGATAAGAGACATTACATAGGCAATGAATCATTAAAAAATATACATTATTTTAGATATCATTTAGAATTTTGAACTTCTATGAACTCCAGACTTAGCAAGAGAGTCTGCTACATGATTTGCTGATCTTGGTATTTGGGCAAAATGATCACAACTAGAGGTTCCCATCAACGAAAAATTATCATCAATTATCTTCCAAAGGCGCTAATAGTACCTTTAGATTTTGTAGATGATCACTAAAAAGTCTCGAAAATTGGCCGGAATGTTTCAACCAATTTTTTAGGAGGCCAAGTAGTTGGTAATGGTGTCGATAGACTTGCTGGCTCGAGCTCTTTTGTCTGGTGTGCAAGGTTGATAGTGACAACACTTTCAGTAGGTGGTCACGGTAATCGGTGACGTTTAAGTTTTGAATCTATTTATTGCTTCTGTTTTTTGCCAGTTAATCACTTAATGTTTATTTTTTTTTTTTGGAAAGACCTTTTGATTTATTTTTTAAAAAATAAAATAAAAATATTTTATTTCAAAAGCATTAAAATATAAAAAAACATAATTAATAGTTGTCTTTTTAAAAAAAATATCAAAAGTTTGTATAATATTGACAAAAAAAAAAAAAAAGCTAATTTTTCAATTTTTAAATTTATGTGCTATTTATTATTAAATGTAAATATTAAAAGTGATAGTATATTATAATTTCCACGTTTTCAATGTATGCGAGTTTTATATGGGTTTTTCAAATTTGAAATTTTTTTTTTTTTATAAAAGGACTAGTTGCAATAAAAGATTAGGCATGCTCGAAGTTTTATAACAAAAATAAAAAATCAGAAGTACAATAATTATTTGAAACATCTAGTTTTATATCAAAATATCCACGCGTGCAATTAAGAAAGGTATTTTTTTTTAAATTTTGTTTATTTTCAGAATTAAAAAGGTTTATAAAGAATGCTAATGTTTATTCAATATTTCTATAACATTCAAAAGAAGAAGAAAAAAAAAATTTTAATTTCTATAATTTTGCTTGGTTTCATTTCTATCTTGAAACGAAGGGAAATAATAATTGGTAGAAGAAGAAGAAGAAGAAAGGGCTATGATTATCTTTTCTTTTGTAAAGAGTAGTGACATACTATTCGGAATCACCACAAATTAAAACAAATGACATCATCACAGAATTGATAAAAAGAAGAGAAAAAGAACAGACGAATTGAAACACCAAAATATTATAACGTCAATCAAAGTATAAACATGAACTCAACCTAAAAAGGTTTTTATTTCTGCCTTTCTTTTTATTTTGTTTTTATTATCGTCATAACCTCCCCCCACCTGTAAAAGCTATGTACCACTCTTCTTTATCTTCTTCTTCTCCTCCTCCTCCTCCATTTCTTTTTTTTTTTTTCTCTTTCAGTAAATTATTTTACTAGTATATATATATATATTGTATTGTGGTGGAAAAGGAAGAATTAATAAAGTAGAGATATATGTGAGACAAGATTATATAAAATTAAAATTATATCGTTAGGAAAATGAATTGGTGAAAATGACTTTCATATGTATGAGCAGAAGCTTTTGTGGGTTATGTCTATTCTGGTTTTGGCGCTTTATTCGTTCTTACAAGGGCAGCCTTGGTCCGTGCTAAAGTAAAATCCTCGATTCCTTTGCTTTTTTACGTGACACCACACATACCCCTTCTTTTTTTTTTTCCCTTGTACTATAGAATAATTTAATCATTATCACTCAAATTTATTATTATTAGTATTATTATTCTAGAGAATTACTTCAAATTCGACCTAACTTAAGTTAATGTTTGTAAAAATTAGACTTTAAAACTCTTTTAACCGAAAATTTCAATTTACAATGTTAAGTCAACTGTGAAAAATGCAATAATACTTTTGGTTATTTTAATTAAATTTTATTAATTTGAAAGGAGAATTACTTTAAGGTTCATACTAAAATATTTTAACTTTAAATTTAAATCGTAAACAGAATAATGTAGATAGTTCATTTTACCTATGTTCATGATTTTGTATATTGAGTCAAATTATTAGATTCAACATAAATTGTATAGAGTTTCAGTATTTAATCTCGATTTATGTTGAGAAAAAAAAACTCAATGCTCAAGAAAAATTCATATAAGTGAAAATTTGGACCGGCTATTTAATTTGTGTGATTTGCTTTAACTCCTGTTTTTGAGTAATTGTAGAAAAATGATTCACGACACAACTAACTCAAGAATTAATCGGATTATGATTGAGACTAAATGGATTAACAATACTAATAATAAGATTAATTTTTACACGAGACTAAATAGATTGGGCTGCGATTTGGTTATCCATTAACTCATTTAATAGAAGGATTACAAATGTAATTTCAGATTTAATCTAATTTTTTTTTTCTATAAACTAAACAAAAATCATTCTCCTTTTGAAAAACATTGGATGCGAATATCATGCCCTCCTTTTACTTCGTACGTCAAAACTTTTAATCCATGCAATTTTTTTTAATTTGTAAACTCTTTCACTTTTTCATTTTTTTTATTATACATATTTTTTAAAAAATTGATATTATTAAAAATTATTATTATTTGATTTAAGGGAGGGATAAAATTATTATTATTATTATTATTTATGAATTTGTTTTTTTAGATAATTTTTTAGATTCAATGATTAATATGATTATTAAATGGGCAATCCATTGATTAACACGATAGGGTAGATAATTACTATTAAATGGATTGTGTCATGTTTATCCGACGATTATTTAATGGGCAGTCTTAAAGTCCAAGTCAGTTGTATGGCTAAGAAGTAATTCAACCAAACACATGAACACGGATTGAAAATCCTACTTTTGAGCTCCAGGTATCCATCTTGATTTTCTTATTCTACCTCTCCAATTAATTAAGCACAAATAATATATATATGGATGGACAATTTTTTTCTTTTTTTTCATAAAAGAAATTTCATTTTTTCTTTCATTCAATGCCAAATCAATTTTGATTTATTTTATGAGCAAAAACCCTGCAATTCGAAATCATAAAGTAAACCAAAATAATTACAAGTTAATTACTCAAGACTTTTCCCTAAAAAGAAAAAGAAACTACTCTAAGACTCGACTTATTTAATAAAACGAATGAAGGAGTTCAAACTTTGAAAAAGTTGAAGCGGCTAAAATTTTTGAATACAAACAATAAAACAAATCAAATTCTTGTTTTTCAAAATCGAATTGTATTTCGAGCCAACTGGAAAACAAGTATACTTTTAAGGAGTTGAACCTAAATCCAACAGCTGGTTTTACTGCTTCAAAACGGTTAGTTGGGGAACTACAGCAAAGGAACAATGTTAGTTGAATGGCAATGTTAGTTGAGTAGCAATAGCAGTAGAAGTAAGATAGAAGAGAATAGAGGTAAAACTGCATGGATAAAATAAATAAAAGAAAAAGTGTCAAAAGGTGTCCACTTCTTTTGACTAGAAATTGAAACTTTGTTCTGGCAAAGAAATTCTAGAACACCGGTTGAATTTGGGAAAAATATGCATGGTTTTTAGTGGAATTCTTGGCGTTTTCTTTCTCAAAACAAACATAACAAAACAAAATAAATATTTCTTTTCACAAAACTACTAATTATTAGTACAATATCATTACGATAGCTACCTTCCCATACACACACGGACTTAGATGATGATGATGATGATGCATGGATTTTCTTTTAATATTTATCACTTCTTTCTTTCTGCTGCACGTCATAATAATTATAATAAGTACAATGCAAACCTATAAATGTGAGGCAAGAAGCTTCTTTAATCAAATTCTAGTTTTGCTACATTTATAGAGGATTGGAAAATCTGGGGAATTGGCCTGTTTTTCAGATCAGTGATACATCACTTCTTTACAACACAACAGTACACTGCATTCAACTAAAGATATTAAAAGTTTCTTCTTCTTCTTGTTCTTCTTCTTATCTTAAGTGAGCTACTTGCTCAAACCAGAAAGAAAAAAAATTAAAGAGAAAAGCATATATGTTTATTTAAAGATAAAGTAACTATGGATATTCAAATTCAGTCAAGCCTCTGCACACCAGAAAATTCGATATAAATAACATCTACATATCTTTTAATTGCCAATCAAAAGAAGATCAAAAGGAAAAAAGAAAACAACTACATATATATATATTTTCATACCCACAAAATAAAAATTCAAGATTTGAAATTATTTATCATAAAAAACCAACTGACCAATTAGTACATACTGAAATTGATTTCGGAGGTAAGTTTTTTTGGTTCTTGGTAGAAAGTCTTACCCTAATTTTTGGTGAAGAAAATAATGAAATTGAAAGTTATATATATATATGAGAATGAGAGCAGCTCATTTTGATGTAATAATGTCAGATATAACAAACACCATTGTTATCTCTTTAGATTTCTTACACATACAACATACAACACAAACTTGAACAAGCCCATAAAATTACATACTAAAAACACAACTCAAACAAACCCCAAAACAACTAAAATAAAATATAAAGTGAAAAAAAAAAAAAAAACATTCGAGTACCGTTCATTTCTTGAATCTTCTTCCATTTCTGACCGAGATTCAGATTTTTGAGTGAAGTAGCTTGATTGGTTTGGATTCAGATTGAGTCAATTATGAGTAACTAGAGCTCTCTCTCTCTTTCTCTCTATGTATTTTATATAGTAAGTAAATAAGGCATATAAAGAAACGAAGCTTCACATTTCAAGTATTATAAGAGATGGGTACTGGAAGAAGAGTTGAGACCTGATAAATCTGTCCATGTATTTCCACTCCAAAACTGATTATTATTGTTATTTTCTGAAATACCCAAAAATGACTTTAACCCATGATTGTTATCTTCCATTTTCACTGGTGCTAACTGAGAAACCCTAGAACTTGAACTTCCCAGCTGTCCTTCTCCGCCGCCGCCTATGGATGATTGTTCGGTTTGAAATGGGAATAATCCAGCGGTTGGTGGGTCAAAGAAAGTATGTTGCATTCCACCACCTGATAGAAGAGAAGTATTCATACCTGAATTATTATGAAATCCCATATGATGATCATTTGTTAGCCCAATATTTCCAACACCAAATTGTGCAGTCAGATTATGCAAAGAAGCCATGAAAGGTAATTGGTTGTTAGCTTGTGGATTTAATTGAGTCATAATAATATCTGATGGGACTGAGCTTGTTGTTGAGTTTGAACCCATTATTTGTCTTTCACTGCTAGAAACGGGAGATTTTGAGTTGTTATTTTGGTTTTTGTTGCTTTTCTTATTTCTCCTGCAACCTCCGCCTACCGGAACATTTCTAAGCGCGCCGCCTCTAGTCCAGTACCGCCGGCATGTTTTGCAGAAGTGGCGAGGTTGAGATAAGCTGTAATTGTTGTAATAGCAAAACTTGGTATTAGTAGAATCACATCTGGGACACTTTAAAGCTGCTTCCGGTTGAGCTATTTTGGCTAATCGGGCTTGATTAGCCATTGAACCAGGTCGACTCGAACTACCACCGCCAACATGAGGAGGAGGAGGAGGAGGTGGAGGAAAAGGTGGAAGATGGGGATTTTGATCATTTGCAACTCCTCCTTGCTGATTTGGGTTCTGCAAAAAAAATAAACAAATTTTGTTTTTTCAAGAATTGTGAGTACTAAGTTATTACAAATGAAATTAAATTTGGTATATTCAAGAAAAAGATTAGAAAAGGAATACGAATAATTTATCTTTATTCATATGCTTTTTTTTTTTCTCTTTTGGGGGAAGGAAAATTGAAAGAAAAATAAGCAAAAATTACCTGTTGGTGCCAGTTAGGAGGATCTAAATAGAGTGGAACTGAAGAGAAAACCATAGTTATAAATTTGTGATCTTCTTTCTTTTATCTTTTTGTAAAGGTTGATGGGTCTTTAGGAAAGAAAATAAGGTGGAGAATCAGAGTAAGGGAATACCAGCAGGAGCCAAGAAAGCAAAGCAAAGCAAAGCAAAGAAAAAGAAAAGAAAAGAGAGAAGGATTTTTTTTTTTTAATTATTCTCTCATACAAATCTCTTTTTGTTGTTTTATAATTTTAGGGTTTTGAGTGGACGGAAGAAAGTTTCTTCATCTATAAGCTTTCTTTCTTTCTTCTCGACTCCGCGTTTTAGTGCTCCAGAAAAAGGTGAGGGTTGTGATTCATATGCATGGATGAGAGAGAGAGAATGATGAACATATAATTATTATTTAAAATAAAAAATAAAAAGGCAATTATTAAGAATCCCTGTCGATTGTTGTGGTTCCCCCACGCAATTAACTTTTTTTTTTTGTATAATTAACGGATGGACCTTCATGTTAAGTAACTATGTACATCAATCTATAGTTAGTTTAATAATATAAATTAGTATATAACTATCACCTTTTACTTTTTTCTTTTATTTTGAGATCAACACACATGTGTGTATGTACGTACTTCTCTTTTTCACTCTAAATTTTCATTTAAATACATCATTCTAGTCGCTATTAAGGATAGATGTCTTCTGCAAAACTGACTATTAAAGCATCCAACGTTTAGTTGTATAAATAGTTGTCATTTTTTTTAGTAATTATTTATGACACGTTATAATTAAGAATAAAAATAAAGGGGCTAGTATTTTATAAAATGTTACGTAAATAGATAAAAAATTACCTTAATAGCTACTCCATCAAATTCTTAAAAAATTTTTTTTTTTGAATTTTTTTCTTTTTATGTTTTGACTAGTAAAAATACTAAAAATAATTTTAAAAATTTTGTTTAACATAAGTCAAGTAAGTTATTCCATTTGTTTCACTCAAAATATCTTATTGGAATGGAACTTTAATCATATTTGCTTGCACCAGGTTGGCTCACTTAAAGCTAAAATACTACTATTAACAAATATTTTCTCTATTTACAACAATCAAATCCTCACCTTTAGTTTAACCGCTCATATTAACATTTGTTAGTTATTCATTTTATATACATTTTTTTGGATTAACCACAATGTGTTCTATACGGGTCTCAACTATGGCGTCTCATATTAACATTTGTTGGTTATTCAGTTTATATATATTTTTCGGATTAACCGCATGGTGTTCTGGACGGATCCCAACTATAGGGGCACTTTTAAGCCATAAGTATATCCAGACTAATCCTCGTTCGAACCAGTAGGTCTCTTTCGGGAGGCAATGCTCTAGCCCCAAGTTTTAAACAGCTGAATATATGAGGGGGTTTGAACTCACGACCTCACTTAAGCCAGGAAAGCCCCTTACCAACTCACCAGCGCTTTGGGGTTAGTTTATATATATATTTTTTTTAAAAATAAAAATGGCATCGAGAGTATTATAAAAATATAATTAATTAGGAAAATTAAAATGTTTGAATTCAAATATAATAAAAAAGACGAATGTAACTTATGAATGGAACGGAAAATATTTCGGTAAGATTTGCCTAGTATTATATAAAATTAGTGCAAATAATTATTATAGAAATATGCATGCAAAAAATATAAATATGCATGTAATAAAGAACTAAATAAGACAATTAGAGCGGAGGAAAGTATTATATTTCATGAAATATTACTAGTAGATCATTATTTTGCATGCAACTTAAATAAGAATGAAATGAAAACAAGTCATAAATAAAAGAAAAATGAACACTTTAACTTAAAATAGATCCTTAAAGTGCAAAAGGAGTAATAAATTAAATTTAAACTAGTTAATCTAAATTGTATATGATTAATCTAAATTGCATATGAAGAACTAAAAAGGAAAGTCAATTATTACATTATCATTTTATATTTTATGTTTTTATTGATAGTTTGAATTTTGAATCTTAAATTGAGTAGGAGAGATTGTAAAAATTAAGAGAGGTGCTTTTTAATATGTTGTTCATTTCAATTACAATACATAGAAAAGAACTATTGTTTTTGTCCCACTGATTATCCTTATGTTGACAATTTTGCATTTACATAGCTTTTGCAATGTAGCAAGTATCTACTACCTCCGTTTTTCTCATATATTTACATTCACTATTTCACCAATACCAAAACAAATCCACTTTTCACCAATACCAATACGGAAATAATAATAGACAATTACTAACCATTTAAAAAACTTACTTTTTCACCAATACGAATAAAAAAATAATAATAAACAATTATAAAACTTACTATAAATGGAAATGTAAACAATTCAAAAAAACACCAAAAAATGGAAATGTAAACATCTCATGAAAACGGAGGTAGTAATTTTTTTTTTAACATTAAATCAATAACTATAAATTGAATGAATGTTTTTTTTATTATTAATGTTATAAAGTTTGCTTTTTTCATTTTTCCTAAGAAAATTTTTTGCAAATCGAAATTATATTTTTCTTAGTTGATTATGAATTTAAAAATCATGTTAAATTTCTTAAAAGACTCAAATTTCAAATATTGACAGCGGAAAAAAAATCATATGTTTTGAGTTTAAATTCCATATTAAATTTTATTTTATATGAATACACATAAATTTTATCTCTACTTTTTTTT
>CATIWJ010044961.1:0-31963 GCA_949640765.1 Croton laevigatus | reverse complement strand
TAACCGATTTTTAAAACCTAGCAAATTTATACTCAAAATACTAATTTGTTTAATCTCATTATTTTCTAAACATTCAATTAAATAAATTTTTCATAAAATAATTCATTACTAAGATTTAATATAATTTATCTAATATTTTTGGTAAACTACAATTTAATCCTTTTTCTTATTATTATTTTTGGGATGTTACAATATATTTTCTTAAACTTAAGCAATAAAAGTACTAAAAAAAATATACCCATAGTTACTTATATTTAATAATATAAAATCAATTATCATATATGTTATAGTATAATATCATAATTAAAATACAATACTAATACTAACTCATAATTAGAAAACATTATTAATACTAATACTATTAGAATTGTTATTTATTAATTAATTAAGGGAAATTTACAAAAACCTCCTTATGTTTTACCTAAACTACATTTTTCTCCATATCTTTTTTTTTGGAAAAAAAATATCCCTACGTTATAATTTCGTTTACAAAAATACCCTTCTGTCTATTTTTTCTATTAAAATAATAGTCAAAGTACCAAAATGTAATTTTATGGGTCTTTTTAAAAAATATTAAAAAATAAAAAGCTCTTTTGCATTTTTTTCATCTTCTTCCTTTTCTTCCATTTTCATTTCCAGCAACAATTTCATTTTCATTTCCATTTTCATCTCCAAGTCGGTCCATTTATAGAGGCTAAAGGGGATCATGGGTATTCAATTCATTCTTCATTTATAGAGGTCCATTTACACTACAAATTTGGCTAATTTGATTATTTTTTTTATTTGTTTAGAGGATTCCCATTTTGGTTAAGAGAGATCCCGAGCACTGCATTCCGATCCGATAACCCGCCATTCAAGGTCATCATCTACCTATATATTCATTTTTATTTACAGTACTCTGTTTTTGAATTTGGTTCATTTTGCAGTACTACATGTGCAAATTTGTTGGGATGGTCATTCATAAGCTAAAAAAAAAGAAAAGTTATTCACATTGCAAGGAGGTCCTATAATATTGTCACTGGTTGGTTTGAATTTATTATTTCAAATATTAGTACTATTGATTATTTGCCAGTCTAATTTAATTTTGCATATGCAGATCGAGAACGGGTACCAGAATGTTGAAAAGGTATATAAAGAAGCAGGAACTAGGTATGTTGAATGGGCGGGAAATACGGCTGTGGGCTTGAAAACACGAGTTCCATGGATTATGTGCGAGCAAAACGATGCTCCTGATCCTCTGTTAATCAATTTAATCATGATAATTAGGCTATAAATTAATCATTTTATAAGCATCGTTTTGCATCGTTTTATAAGGAAATATAGCTGTTGGCTATAAACTTGAACCAATTCTCCATTATTATTGCTGAGAAATGAAAATGGAAGAAAGTAAGAAGAAGACAAAAATGTAAAAGAGCCCTTTATTTTTTTTATCTTTTTTAAAATGGTTCGTAAAATTATATTTTGATCATCTAACCGTTATTTTAACAGAAAAAATAGACAGAAGATTATTTTTGTCAACGGAATTATAACGTAGGGAGACTTTTGTCTCAGGAAAAAAAGACAGGGAGAAAAATGTAGTTAAAGTAAAATATAGAGAGATTTTTGTAAATTTTCCATTAATTAATTTAACAATTTAATAAAAAAGTAATTACCCTTAAAAAATAGAAATATGAGGGATATTTTTAGCAAATCCAATATTTTCCTCTCATTCGTATATTTAAATATGTTATGAATAAATGATCTAACTGAAAAGATTAATAAATTTTAGAAGCTAAGATATAACTTTATTTTAATGTTCATCTTTTTCATCTCGTTTCTTTTCTCTCTCTTCCTCCCTCTGTTTTGCATGGAATTCGAATGTTGAAGATGACAAAATGCAAATCAGTCCTTCGAATATTGATTTTTTTAAAAGACCTGTAAAATTATATTTTGGTCTATTTTAACAGAAAAAATAAACTGAAATGTATGTTTATTAACGGAATTAAAATATAGGGATATTTTTATCCATTAAAAAAATAGACAGAAAAAAAATATAGATATAAGAGAAAATATAGAGAGGTTTTCGTAAATTTTTTTATTTTCATTGATTATTATTTCAAATATTTGAAAAAAAAAAAAAAGGTTAACGAGATAAAAACACCGACAGGTAACACACACAATCCCCATCCCTCCCGCAAAAAAGTAAAAAAACTTTTGACAGTAAAAAGTCGCTCAAACAAACATCAACGGACCACCAACTGGTTCTTCTTCTTCGTCATCGCCATTGGGCTTAGCTGTCTTATAACCAAATAAATGTATTTCCTATTTCCAGCTCAATTAAGAAGATCTCCAATTCGTTTCTTTTTTAATTTTTCTATTCTCTTTTAATCACTATAATTCGTTTTAGTTGATTTCATGCCAATTCGATTAATCGTAATTTCTCCTGCTATCCATCCAATCCGAGTCGCGATTCCGTAATCACGGCCGAAAACTGGGTGCGAATCAGTCACGGTCTCACCCCCAGCACGGCGTGGGACTTTGGTTCTTCAGCCGCGCCTACAATGTTCCTCACACCCATACCCTTCACTATCTAGAACAACAGCAACAACGCCACAATCTACAATCTGTGACCTATCACGCACCTGATCGCTCCCACCCTCCTCCTTCTTCAATGGAACAATCCAATTCTTCTTCTTCTGCTCCTTCTACTACTTCTTCTTCTTCTAATTCTGCTCCTCCTCTTCAGGAGGAGCCGGAGTACCTTGCCCGATACCTTGTCGTTAAGCACTCATGGCGAGGTAGGTATAAGCGGATTTTGTGTATATCTAATGTTTCGATCATTACGTTGGACCCTAATACGCTCTCTGTTACTAACTCTTATGACGTGGGGAGTGATTTTGACGGCGCATCTCCGATTCTCGGACGCGATGAGAATTCCAATGAGTTTAATTTGAGTGTGAGGACTGATGGGAAGGGTAAATTTAAATCCATGAAGTTTTCGTCTAGGTATAGAGCTAGTATTTTGACCGAGTTGTACAGAATCAGGTGGAATAAACTTAGTGCTGTAGCGGAGTTCCCTGTTCTGCATCTCAAGAGAAAAAATGGCGACTGGGTTTCTCATGTAAGTGCTTTTTTTCCCTTCCCTGTTCCTACTCTCCTAAGAGCATTTGTAACATGCTAAAGCATTGGAATTTCTTCTGATGTTGGTCTATATGTGACTGTTTTAATGTGTGATGTTTGATGTTTTTCCTTAATTTATGTGAAATGCTGCTTCATCTGGAATTGAAGCGTATTTAAGGTTAAAATTTTCTTTTTGGTGTTATAATTTCAAAGTAAAGGGGAAATATGAGAAGTTGGAATCACTATTTTATGAAGGGCCATGTTAATTGGATTCTATCTTTGTCATGAGGGCTTTAGTCTTTATATTTTTACTTATTAGGCATCTTTAGGGGTGCTGTTTTCAAAATTGCATCCTTAAACTGTTAAATTGCCAATACTCTCCAAGAACTCAAATGGATGAGTTTCTAGCCAAATATAATCCCATGCATTAATAATTCATTCACAGTTCTTTTCCCCCATTCCACCACTTCTGCTGGGTTCAGCTTATCAGAATAGCTAAGGTTCTTTTCCACTACTTGAATTGAACCTGTCGTTTTAGTTTTCAAAATGGACGAAGCCTTGTTGCAACTGCTTCTAACATAAATGACTGGCTAAATCATTGTTTCTGACTTCTATCTAATATTTGGTTTGATCTAATATCCTTGTTCAATCTACTGATTCACAACTGTTTACTTATACAGAAATTAAAAGTTACTTGTGTTGGGGTGGAGCTTGTTGACTTAAAATCTGGAGATCTACGCTGGTGCTTGGATTTTAGAGATATGAATTCCCCTGCCATCATTGCCCTTTCTGATGTTTATGGAAAGAAAGCAAGTGATTATGGAGGTTTCGTTCTTTGCCCATTATATGGAAGGAAGTCTAAAGCTTTCCAGGCTGCTTCAGGAACTACCAATTCTGTAATTATATCAAACTTGGTAAGAATCCTATCTTTTATAAGTAATTTGTGATCCATGTTAAAATCTAGGAACAACAACAGCAAGCCTTATTCCCAAATAAGTTGGGGTCGGCTCCTCCAAGAGGATCTAAGTTTGGCAAATTTTTATGCTGGCTGCCAGCCTGCTGTTGTTGTTGTTGTTGTTAAAATCTAGGAACAATGATTTACTGAATGAAAATTGCACAGTATTAGTGAGTGAAAAATTGTGGTATCCTGTTCTTATATGCATATTAGCATTTGGATAGTTGGGCTTTTTCAGAATGCATTTCAAATCCAAACTTGGTACTAATCCTGAATGTTCTATAATAGACTAAAACTGCTAAGTCAATGGTTGGGGTATCACTTTCTGTGGACAGTTCTCAAACCCTGAGTATTTTGGAGTATATCAAGCAAAGGGGTATGCTATCATGAACACTTTTCTTTCTGTTTCTATCTCATATGTTTTCATCTTTTTTCTTTCCTGTACATTTCCTATTAACTATGAATGTGTTAAATAAACTTAGCGAAGGAAGCAGTTGGAGCAGAGGAAACTCCCTGTGGGGGTTGGTCTGTGACGAGGTTACGATCTGCTGCTCATGGAACTCTAAATGTTCCTGGATTAAGTTTGGGAGTTGGCCCAAAAGGTGGACTTGGAGAGCATGGAGATGCAGTCTCTCGTCAACTAATTCTAACAAAGATTTCACTCGTGGAGAGGCGGCCAGAAAACTACGAAGTAAGTTCATGAAAAATTATAGAACTCTTTTGTTGTGATTGAAGTAGATGCTAGAATAGTTGTCACAATGCTGATGTCTTAAGTCTTAGATGCCTGCCTTATATTATATATGTATGTATTCCATATCAAATGCTGAGAATCTTCATTAGATGTGTGCAGGCTGTTATTGTTCGTCCTTTATCTGCAGTAAGCTCGCTGATTCGATTTGCTGAGGAGCCCCAAATGTTTGCTATTGAGTTCAATGATGGGTGCCCTATCCATGTGAGCACTTATTGCTTTTATCATGAAATTTTGTTTCTTGTGGTGAGAAGTTCCTAATATCTATGGTTTGCTTGTAGGTTTATGCAAGCACGTCTCGCGATAGTTTACTTGCAGCAGTTCGAGATGTGTTGCAAACAGAAGTATGTATATCTGTATCTATTGGATATCGATAGGTTTTATTACCTGTAATAAATTTGAAATTATTCTGTAAATGATCATGTTTGTGTTATCGTTTAATGAGGCAATCAGTTATCATTTCTGCAAATAGTTGTCTGGGGCTTTGATTTGTGGATGAATTTTTTTGTCTTCTTATGCAGGGTCAATGCCCCGTGCCTATATTACCTAGGCTGACTATGCCTGGTCATCGTATCGATCCTCCCTGTGGGAGAGTCCATCTATTAGCAGGATCACAACGCCTTATTGCTGACATGGAAAGTGCAACCATGCATTTGAAACATTTAGCTGCTACTGCTAAAGATGCTGTTGCAGAGGGTGGTTCAATTCCTGGTTCAAGAGCTAAGTTGTGGCGTAGAATAAGGGAGTTCAATGCTTGTGTTCCATATACTGGAGTTCCTCCTAACATTGAAGTGCCTGAGGTAACTTTGATGGCCTTGATAACGATGCTGCCAGCTACACCAAATCTTCCTCCAGAGTCTCCTCCTCTGCCACCTCCTTCACCAAAGGCCGCTGCAACAGTGATGGGTTTCATTGCTTGTTTACGTAGATTATTGGCTTCAAGGAGTGCAGCTTCTCATGTAATGTCTTTTCCTGCTGCTGTTGGAAGAATTATGGGATTACTTAGGAATGGTTCAGAGGGTGTAGCTGCTGAAGCGGCAGGACTTGTTGCAGCTCTTATTGGTGGTGGTCCTATGGATCCAAGTTTGTTTACAGATACCAAGGGAGAGAGGCATGCCACAATAATGCACATGAAGTCTGTTTTGTTTGCTCATAATGGTTACGTTACTATCCTTGCCAACAGGTTGAAACCAATGTCTGTATCACCTTTATTGTCAATGGCTGTTGTTGAAGTTTTTGAGGCTATGATATGTGAACCACATGGTGAAACTACCCAGTACACAGTTTTTGTTGAATTGTTACGACAAGTGGCTGGTTTGCGGCGTCGGTTATTTGCATTGTTTGCTCATCCTGCTGAAAGTGTAAGGGAAACAGTTGCTGTGATCATGCGTACTATTGCAGAAGAAGATGCAATCGCAGCAGAATCAATGCGTGATGCTGCTTTGCGTGATGGTGCTTTACTGAGGCATTTATTGCATGCTTTTTACCTTCCTGCTGGTGAACGACGGGAGGTTAGCCGGCAACTTGTTGCTCTGTGGGCTGATTCCTATCAACCAGCTTTAGATCTCTTGTCTAGGGTTCTTCCCCCTGGGCTTGTTGCTTATTTGCACACACGTTCTGATAGTGTACAAATTGAAGATGCAAATCAAGAGGGATCTTTGGTTAGTAGGAGACAAAGACGCTTACTTCAACAGCGGAGAGGTCGTGTAGGTAGAGGAATTACTGCTCAAGATCATTCCATGCCTTCTGTCAATAATTATGAAGTTGGTGATCCAGTAAGACAGCCAAATACTGGTGGTCTTAAAGGATTAGACAGCTATAAAAAATCTGTTGCTGATCCCACTTCTGGACAACCGTCAACTCTTCACACTGTTGAAAATTTGACAGGTGATATTCCTTCAGGGGTTTCACAAAATGAGTATTTGCGTCCTTCAGCTGATACATCTTCAACCAACATTACTGAGAAGGCAGACCCAGGGTCCTCTAATTTAGTTGACTCTGATGGTAATGCAGCTGGTTTGCAGAACACTGGTCTTCCAGCTCCTGCACAGGTTGTTGTGGAGAATACGCCAGTGGGTTCTGGTCGGCTACTCTGTAACTGGCATGAATTTTGGCGAGCATTCAGCCTTGACCATAATCGTGCTGATCTAATTTGGAATGAGCGCACCAGGCAAGAATTGAGGGAGGCTTTACAGGCTGAGGTTCACAAACTAGATGTTGAAAAGGAACGTACTGAAGATATTGTTCCTGGATTGGCTACAGTAGAGATGATGACTGGACAAGATACCGTGCCACAGATATCCTGGAATTACTCTGAGTTCTCTGTTGGTTATCCTAGTTTGTCCAAAGAAGTGTGTGTAGGTCAATATTATCTGCGTCTGCTGCTTGATAGTGGCAGCAGTGGCAGAGCACAGGATTTTCCACTGCGTGATCCAGTAGCTTTCTTTAGGGCACTCTATCATCGGTTTCTATGTGATGCAGACACAGGGCTTACTGTTGATGGTGCTGTTCCGGATGAATTGGGTGCATCTGATGATTGGTGTGATATGGCAAGATTAGATGGTTTTGGGGGAGGAGGAGGTTTTTCTGTAAGGGAGCTTTGTGCAAGGGCAATGGCCATTGTTTATGAACAACATTTCAGTACAATTGGTGTTTTTGAGGGTACAGCACATATTACAGTTCTTTTAGATAGGACAGGTGATAGAGCATTGAGGCATCGTCTTCTCCTCTTTTTGAAGGTATATCAGTATGTTCTTATTTTGACGATTTATAATGGTTTTCTTTGATTTATTGATTGATGCCCATCTATTTTTGCATTGTTACTGAAAAATGTAGTTTGAACTTGTGAATCCTTGATGCCAATCTATTTTGATATGGTTACTGAATAATGTAGTTTGAACTTGTGAATCCTGTACAGACTTGAATGCATATATGTGTGTGTATTTGTAAGTGAGGGGGAAGAAGATAGATCAATTGCCCTGGCAGTTCTGGCCCTCTTATTTATTCGTGAATGGCATTTAGCTCTCTAGAGAAATTACAATAGTAACAAACTAAGCAGTACTCTCAATTTTGGACAATTGATAAGAGCGACATGATAAAGATATAGCCGAGAAACTTAAACTTCAAAGTAATATTTGCAATACTAATCATGAATATGGTGTTGTAGTTATTGATTGTCCATATGTTCTTTAATTCAGGTTTTAATGAAGGTTCTACCTAATGTGGAGGCTTGTGTTTTGGTTGGAGGGTGTGTATTGGCTGTTGATTTGCTGACTGTTGTTCATGAAGCTTCAGAAAGGACTGCTATCCCTTTACAATCTAATTTATTAGCTGCTACTGCTTTCATGGAGCCACTCAAAGAATGGATGCTTGTTGATAAAGATGGTGTAAAAATTGGACCTGTAGAGAAGGATGCTATTAGAAGGTTGTGGTCAAAGAAAGAAATTGACTGGACAACCAAGTGCTGGGCATCTGGGATGGTGGAATGGAAGAGATTGCGTGATATTCGTGAGCTTCGTTGGGCATTGGCCGTACGGGTTCCAGTACTCACATCATCTCAGGTAGTCCCATTTAGACATATGTCTTGTTTCTGATCTTTATTGTGCTTTGGTATTTGCAGCTGTCTAAAAGAGTAACATCATCATATGATACTCAAGTACGCTTGTCCATTCTATTTTGTTAGGTTAATTAGTTAATTTTGTTAGGGATGCTCAAATATGCTTGTCAATTCTATTTTATATGATTCAGCCAAAATCCTTACATAAATTGTAACCCTCTGTCTGTGTTATTGGTGGATATTATTTGTAGGTAGGGGATGCAGCATTGTCTATATTGCATTGCATGGTATCTGCACATTCAGACTTAGATGATGCTGGAGAGATAGTTACCCCAACACCAAGAGTAAAATGGATCTTGTCAAGTCCTCGTTGCCTTCCGCATATTGCACAGGTAAATTCCTCATAATTTATTTTTCCTAGGATAAAATGTCCAAATGCTTATCTCTTGATATTTCGTAGAAATGTTCTTTACTGCTAATTCAATCCTTGTTTTGGTCTTGTCACACACACAAACCATACATAAGCATGAAAGAGATTCCTGTGTTTTTTTTTTTTTTTGAACGGCAAATTAAGTTTTTTATTTAAGTTATTAGGATTTGAACCCCTAACCTCATGCCAGGGAAGTGCATCACTCTAACCATTTGAAAGCGATTCTTGTGTGGAAAACCTTTTCAATTTCTTAAGTTCTCATTGACATGTTGCCTGCATCTAGAGTGAATTACATGATTTTCTCTTTAAAAAACATACTTTCCTCATCTTTTTTTTTCCATTAATTCAAACTCTTCCTCATTTGTTACTGTTTGTTTGCATAGGCTATACTTTCTGGGGAACCAAGTATTGTGGAGGCTGCTGCAGCTCTTCTCAAAGCTGTTGTCACAAGAAATCCGAAGGCCATGGTGCGCCTTTACAGCACAGGTGCCTTCTACTTTGCTCTGGCATACCCTGGATCCAATCTCCTTTACATTGCACAGCTGTTTGCTGTGACTCATGTTCATCAAGCATTCCATGGTGGTGAAGAAGCTGCTGTTTCCTCATCACTGCCCCTTGCGAAACGCAGTGTGTTGGGTGGGCTTCTCCCTGAATCATTGCTGTATGTACTGGAGCGTAGTGGTCCAGCAGCATTTGCAGCTGCAATGGTTTCAGATTCTGATACTCCTGAGATTATTTGGACACACAAAATGCGAGCTGAAAATCTGATTCGTCAGGTATATAGAAACTTGAAGAGGCGTAAGCATATGTAGTTTGTCCTTCATTGCTTTGCTGGTCTATAGTTTAATAGAAAGAATATGAGTGAACAGGCATTTCATAACATATATTCCTGACAGTGTACTCCTTTCTTTTCCACCAGGTTTTACAGCATCTAGGTGATTTTCCGCAGAAATTGTCACAGCATTGCCATTCTTTATATGACTATGCTCCCATGCCCCCAGTGACATACCCAGAGTTGAAAGATGAAATGTGGTGTCACCGTTACTATCTTCGAAACTTGTGCGATGAGATCCGCTTTCCCAACTGGCCAATTGTCGAACATGTTGAATTTCTTCAATCATTACTGGTAATGTGGCGTGAAGAGTTGACACGAAGGCCTATGGATCTTTCTGAAGAAGAAGCTTGCAGAATATTAGATATATCACTAGAAGATGTCTCAAGTGATGATGCCAAAAAGAAATATGCTTTTGATTCTTCTGAGGAGACAAACATATCAAAGCAGATTGAGAACATTGATGAAGAGAAGCTGAAGCGACAATATAGGAAGCTTGCAATGAAATATCATCCGGACAAAAACCCTGAGGGAAGGGAGAAGTTTCTTGCTGTGCAGAAAGCTTATGAACGCCTTCAGGTATTCATAGTTATAGAAATCCATTAACGATTGACATGCCAATTTTTGAAAAGCTTAGGTTGCCTAGAAATAGGGACTTATAGTGATGAGTAAAGTTGTATCAGTCCATAGAAATTCATAATTTTCACAGAGTTATTGGTGCCTCATAGGTACTGAGGTTAGTGCTATTCAGTTCATTTTACTGATCTGTACCTCAGGTTAACTAATTCATTTCTACTTGTATTATTGTTTACAGGCCACCATGCAAGGCTTGCATGGTCCTCAGCCTTGGAGATTACTGCTTCTATTGAAAGGTCAATGCATCTTATATCGAAGATATGGTGATGTACTGGAGCCTTTTAAGTATGCTGGCTATCCTATGTTGCTTAATGCAATTACTGTGGACAAAGATGACAGCAATTTTCTTTCTTCTGATAGAGCCCCTTTGCTAGTTGCGGCTTCAGAGCTTACTTGGCTGACGTAAATGCCCTTCCTACCATTGTTCTGTTCATGTCATTTTGATATAAATCTTGAAAGAGAATTGACAGGCTTCCCCTCCCTCTGTTATTTTGTAATAATCAGGTGTGCATCTTCTTCATTAAATGGCGAGGAGCTTGTTAGGGATGGAGGGATTCAGCTCCTTGCAATCCTTCTATCTCGTTGCATGTGCATAGTTCAGCCCACTACTTCTGCCAGTGAACCATCTGCCATTATTGTTACCAATGTTATGAGGACATTTGCTGTTTTAAGTCGGTTTGAGAGTGCAAGATCTGAGATGCTTGAATTATCTGGACTAGTTGATGACATTGTGCACTGCACTGAACTTGAGCTTGTATCTGAAGCTGTGGATGCTTCCCTTCAGACTATTGCACATGTTTCTGTATCCCCTGGTTTGCAGAATGCCTTACTGAAGGCAGGTGTGCTTTGGTAGGTTATCTGTTTCTTATCTTTTTTCAACTTACTGGTTTTTCATTATATGTTTGTATTGTTCACTTTAGCTAACCCTGAATTAGCTGCCTGTTCATATTAATAATTTGGCGAGCTCTCTTTTGGTCTCTTTTGACATGCTGTGCTCATCTCAGTTTAGTAGTTAGTTGATATGTTTAATTTCCAGTGCCATACTAATGGATGTTCTTCCTGTTAGGCAGTTTACCAGAACTGTGAGTGCTAGACTTCTCTTTTGTCAAAGGGAATGCAACATATATTTTTTTAAGATCAAAAGATAGAGTGTTCACTGTAAACTTGCTGTGGTTCAATCTTTTCCTATAGTAGCTTAGTCATGGGATATTCTATCAGCAGTTTCATTCAATTTGGCTGGCTTTTTAGAAATTGGGAAGTGTAGAAATCGTGTGCTCTCTTCAGCATCTTAGTTTGTTTCTATAGGCATTCAACACATTCTTATTTTTATGAAATAAAGTGTGTTGGATACAACAACCTGAAGATTGGTCGCCCAAGTAGAACTCACCCTTGAAAATTGACTTGCAAGGGGAGGCTGCCTAGGGACTTATTAAGCCCTTGGCTCTGATACCAATTGATACTAATCACCTGAAGATTGGTCCCCTAAGTGGTTTGCACCCTTGAAAAGCAGCTTGCAAAGGAAGGGTGACTAGGGACATATTATTGTCCTGGCCAACCTCGGCAATGTGTGATTGTAACAGTGTTTGCACTAGCTTTGAAAGAGGATGTAAAGAAAGAGAGATGTGGAGCTTGACTGCTATTGATTTTGAAATCTTATACTAAATATTATGATTCAATTGAATTTTCTATCCTAAAAATATTGATTTTAATTCTTTTTGACAACCATGGTTTACATTATGTTCAATTATTTTCCCCTTTCTTTTTTGATTGGGGATGTTCTACTCAGGTTCATAATTGTCTACCCATTGTTCTTACATGATGAGCTCTGTTTAAGTAAATTAGGCATTTTCTTTGCTTTTAGTGCTATCGTCATTAAATCCACTCATTTGGACCGTTGGTACTTGTTCATCTGCATTTTTCTGGATACCAAACGCTATATTATATGTAAATTTGGTCTCTCGCAGGTACCTTTTGCCATTATTGCTTCAGTATGACTCGACGGCTGAGGAATCTGACAAGCCTGAATCACATGGCGTTGGATCAAGTGTTCAAATTGCCAAAAATATGCATGCTGTTCGAGCATCTCAGGCCTTGTCAAGACTCAGTGGCTTATGCTCTGATGGAAGTTCAGCTCCTTATAATGCGGCGGCTGCTGATGTGCTTAGAGCTTTGTTAACTCCTAAACTTGCCAGCATGTTGAAAGATCAATTACCGAAGGACTTACTATCCAAATTGAACACAAATTTGGAATCACCAGAGGTAAATTTTTTACAGGCTGCAAATGTTTAATGTTGTTGTATGATAGGCTGTTCTTACATGTGTGCTTATGCATGCGCATGAACATGCTTGGCGCTCATTTTTCTTAATGCTTTACCAGTAACAAATTTGTGGTAGGAACACATTGAGGATTGCATAAGGTTCGTGCTAAGTTAACATGTAGTAAGTTGTATTAGGAAAAACGATGCACCCATCTAATAGTCTTTTTGAATAGAACACCAATTTTATGAAAGGAAATAGAACTTGAGAAAAAAAAAGGCGAAAGAATTATTATCTTTCTCGGCTACATCTTCCTTCTATTTCATGTTTTGAATATCTCTGTGTGTGCCAATACTATATTCAAACCAAATGTTTCCGGGAAGAAAAGATTTTTTGTGAATATGCACAATATCTGTATCTGAAATTTCCCACCAGATATTCTTCTGTTAAACCATTTTGTTTTAATGAGAGAGACTTTCAAGTAAGATCAATTGCATTGTGTTGGCATTTTTATTGTAGTTGTTGGCATGAACATTCTGGTTCAGTTTTATTATGGACAATAATTGTTTTATTAAATGCTTGTTGTCATAGATTATCTGGAACTCTTCAACTCGGGCAGAACTGCTGAAATTTGTGGATAAGCAGCGTGCTAGTGTTGGACCTGATGGTTCATATGAGATAAAGGATTCACAGACCTTTAAATATGAGGCACTATCCAAAGAACTTTTCATTGGCAATGTGTACTTGAGGGTTTACAATGATCAACCGGACTTTGAGATCAGTGAACCAGAAGGATTCTGTCTTGCTCTAATTGATTTCATATCCTTTATAGTGCACAACCGATTTGGTGTTGGATCTGAAGCTGAAAATAGACTTAATTCCAGTGACTCATCTCCGGAGACTTCAGAGGTTCCAAGTGGTACATCAGAAGCATCTGAAAATGGTCAAGTGCCAAATGATTCATCAACAGTTTTAGATGAAAAATCGACAGACAAGGAAGAGCTGAAACCAGTCAAAAACCTTAAACTGGGATTGACTTCACTTAAGGTAAACTGCTTCCTTATACATATTGATCTGTGAGCTTAATGTACCTGACAGTTCTTATTTTATTCACAGAACTTACTGACCAGTGGTCCAAATCTAGCATCCATCTTTTCGTCTAAAGAGAAGCTACTACCTCTTTTTGAATGTTTTTCTGTGCCTGTACCACCAGAAAGCAACATTCCTCAACTTTGCCTTGCTGTTCTTTCTCTCTTGACTACATATGCTCCTTGCTTGGAGGCCATGGTTGCAGATGGGTCAAGTCTTCTCCTTTTACTGCAAATGCTCCACTATGCACCAAGTTGTCGTGAGGGGGCTCTTCATGTTCTTTATGCTTTAGCAAGCACTCCAGAACTTGCTTGGGCAGCTGCCAAACATGGTGGAGTGGTGTACATTCTGGAACTTCTCTTGCCTTTACAGAGTAATTAATTTTCTGTTATTGTTTTTTTCCCCCAACTTTTCAACAAGGCATCTGTTGATTATATTAATGATAATGTGCAGAAGACATTCCCTTACAGCAAAGAGCAGCAGCTGCCTCACTATTGGGGAAGCTTGTCGGGCAACCAATGCATGGGCCCAGAGTGGCCATAACACTAGCGAGGTTTCTTCCAGATGGTCTGGTTTCAGTTATTAGGGATGGCCCTGGTGAGGCTGTTGTGTCTGCACTTGAACAGACGACAGAGACACCTGAGCTTGTATGGACCCCTGCAATGGCAGCATCTCTGTCTGCACAAGTTGCTACTATGGCATCTGATTTGTACCGCGAGCAGATGAAAGGTCGGATTGTTGATTGGGATGTTCCTGAGCAAGCTTCTGGCCAACAGGAAATGCGAGATGAGCCTCAGGTATCACTTATCATTTTGTGATTTCCAGGCTACATTTTTTTGATATGCTAACAATTATGAGGGAACTCAAATCACTTGCCATTATGTGATTTCCAGGCTACAATTTTTTGATATGATAAAATTTATGAGGGAACTCAAACACTTCTATTGTTATGCAGGTTGGTGGTATCTATGTGAGACTGTTCCTCAAGGATCCGAAATTTCCTCTTAGAAATCCAAAGAGATTCTTGGAAGGGCTATTGGATCAGTATTTGTCATCTATTGCTGCCACACATTATGACACACAAGCTGTTGATCCTGAGCTTCCTTTACTTCTTTCTGCTGCATTGGTTTCATTGTTGCGAGTACACCCTGCACTTGCCGATCATGTTGGGTATCTTGGGTATGTGCCCAAACTAGTGGCTGCTGTAGCATATGAGGGAAGGCGAGAAACAATGGCATCAGACGAAGTGAAAAATGGCAATTATGCTGACAAAACGTTCGAGTCTGATGATGGATCTATGCCACCTACTCAAACTCCACAGGAACGTGTGCGTCTTAGTTGTTTGCGTGTTCTGCATCAGCTTGCAGCAAGTACAATCTGTGCTGAGGCCATGGCAGCTACTAGCACGGGAACTCCTCAGGTGTGTGTTGCAATGTTTCTCTCCTTGAATTTTGTTTTGATAGAGATACTAAGGTGGTTGGCCAACAGGAAAATTTGTGTTCTCTCTCTCTCTCTCTCTAAGGGAATGGGGCTGTCTGTGGTCAGCAGATATACAATGTTGGGGTTGGGTGCTGTGTGATATAAACTTGTGTTGGATGAATTATTGATTTTTGTTTCTTTTGATATTATCATGATCATTTTGTGTGTGACAGATATGGATGTACTTAGATTGTTGCTTCTCCTTATGCATACTTTGACTTACTACTGTTACTGTTTGCTTTCAGGTTGTCCCACTTCTAATGAAGGCTATTGGGTGGCAAGGTGGAAGCATACTAGCTCTTGAGACACTAAAACGTGTTGTAGTTGCTGGAAATCGTGCTCGGGATGCACTAGTTGCTCAAGGACTTAAGTAAGCTTATTTCTTTTTCTTCTGTAATTTGCTGTCTTACCAAGTGCTTTATTTAACATTTGCTTTGCCATTCACTTTCCTGAGGCAAGTTCATATAAAACCTATTTCCTGGTAAAATTCTGCATTGACTTGGTCAATTAAATAGATGATATACCTTTCATATCTAAAATGTTCATGTTTCTCCATTATTATATCAGAATCCATTTATAAACTTGTGTGAGCAGAGAACACTGTCATAGATGTTGAAGAATACTAATGGACAATGGTAAACAAAATTGAAGTACTGTACAAACAAATGCTGTTTCGCCTTATATTAAACTGGACTGAAGATAGAGCATTTGGAACTTAAATTTGAGGAGGTGTTTGCTAAAATTTGTGGAATTACTTCTAATCTTTGCATTTGCACTTTCCGACAGCACCACTTAACTGTTATCTTGATGATTGCTGGTTCAAAATTTTATTATACTAACATTATATTTGATTAATCTATTATCTTGATTATTACTGTTTCAAAATTTAATCTACAACATCTTCTCTGATATGGGAACAAATTTATATGGACAATTCAGGGTTGGTCTTGTTGAAGTACTTCTTGGCCTTCTTGACTGGAGAGCTGGAGGAAGGAATGGACTTTGCTCCCAGATGAAGTGGAATGAATCAGAAGCATCCATTGGCAGGGTGCTAGCCATTGAGGTCAGAATTTTTGCTGTCTTAATTGTTATTTTGACATCCTTTTATCTTTGAATTTTTTTTTTCTGTCTCAATTCACTTCCACATAGTTTCAGACTTACTGTAGACATTTAATGTAAGCTCAATATCTTGAAAAAGAGAAAAGGAAAAAGAAAATCTTTGGACTCTTAGATGCTTGATTTTTTTTGTTTCTTTTTTCATTCCGGTGTAAGGGGAAGAAAATATTAGGTTGCAGAATAGGTTGCTTTACGTGGATATTAACCTGTCTTCACTTTCTTTAGTTGTTTTTGTTCAAGTTTCCAAAATTAACGAATGAATGATAATGCTATTTCAGGTTTTGCATGCATTTGCGACAGAAGGAGCACATTGTAATAAAGTGCGTGAGATATTAAATGCGTCTGACGTAAGTATCAATTGCATTCTTTTCTCCTACTTGAAATATTTGTCTGGTCCCATACCGATCAAGCGTCGCAATGTCCTCTTAGTGTAGTATAAAATTTGGTTTGTAATCATTGAATGACTGTCATTTTGCTTAGATGAAAATACCATTGATTCTGCAAATTTGCAGGTTTGGAGTGCCTATAAAGACCAGAAACATGATCTCTTCCTTCCTTCAAGTGCCCAATCCGCAGCTGCAGGAGTTGCAGGTTTGATTGAAAATTCTTCATCTAGACTCACTTATGCTCTCACTGCTCCACCACCACAGCCTACTCAAGCAAGACCTCCTGCGCAACCCACCATAGACTCAAATGGGAAGCAGGACCAACTTTCTTAGGAGTTTAGAAAAAGCATCACACCTATCTGTATAGCCTCCACTGTACAGCTTTGTTTCCTTTTTTTTAACTTCTAATTTTTGTTTTTCTTCACACCAAGGGCTTGAGGTTGTATTTGCAATTTGCGGGGAAAATTAAGTCAATTTTTTCTTTCGTGTATAGTGTTAACCACAACTTTTGTATATTTATTTGGGTTATTGTGCCCTATTCGATATTATTAGGGAGGTGATTTTTGTGTGATTTTTTTTAAATCTTTTTTTCCGCCTTTTTCCCTTCAATTTGTATGCTACTGATTGTTTATGGAATACCAAAATCTAAGAACATGGTATTCAGTTAAAGAATATCAAAATACCAACTAATCTGAATGAGTGTTGCTTTAGAAATAGGAAGAGAGAGTGCAAAAAATGTGATTGAGAATTTCAAAACTCAATAAATTTGGGGGATTTCCCTTGGAATTTGGAATACCATTTCTCAAGGCTTGGCTAGTGGAATTGTACTTGTTTGCTTGGTTCACATACTATGACCTGGACTGTTTATATTTAATTGTGGAAAGTATAATTAAGACACTTAAATGGGAGCATTAATCATATCTTGGTACAAAGTACAAAATCAACCTTTGGTACCAATTCAACATTAAATATGCTAAAAAAGAGGATGGAATTTAACTAACAACAGATTTAACCAATAACCGTTTGTTGCACTCTCACGGGATGGAACTAACTAATAAATCTTTCTTACTCAAATTTTGTAACATTATTTTAACGAAATATTACTAACAAATTCGAAATATTAGTCAAATGTTATTTTTATTTAAGGAGCAAACTTCAACTTAATTGGCGCTGAGCTTCTCTCGGTACAGTCCATAGATTAGGATAAATTTAGGGACATTTATGTGAAAAAAAAATGTTATTTTTATTTTGTTAATACATATATTTAGTAGTATGATAGAGATAAATATACGTATTTACTAACAATATTCGTAAACATATATGTTTTATAATATGCCAGATTTAATAAACTAGCCAAAGCTGCCTTAGATGTGAATTTTATTTGTAAGGAGCATGCATAGGCAGCCCTGTTGCAGAAAACCTTGTAATCTTCATTTGCAATCAATCAAATTACCTATGTTTAAAATAAAAAAAAGTCTTAATAGTTAGTCTGGAACCGTAAAACGACTTAAAAAGGTAATCATGCTTTAAGACACTAGGTGGATAATCCAAAATATGTTCAAACTATTTATTAGAAATTTCTGTTCTTTTATTATATTCTTATGACAATAACTCGAATCATGCAAAATTAGAATGTCTCTCAAACAATTTTTTAACATCGTTTGTTAGGCCAAATGCTATGGAATTATGTACCAACTAACTATACTAGATTTGCATGACTTGGAATAATAAATAGAGACTGAATCATGTTTCTGTGATTCAGCTTTTCGAGATACGAAACGCATTAAATCAAGAGATAAGGCCCAACTTATCCAACATTTTTATAAACGACCCAAACCAAACCAATGCAGCCTGCAACTCAAAAAAGAAGAAGATGGGAAAGGTGGCAACATTTTGCATAGTGTTAGGGTGTGTGGTAATGGCAAGTTTAGCATCAATGCAGCAAGATGAGCAGGATTGCGCGGATGAGCTTACTACTCTTGCTTCTTGCATTCCTTTTGTTAGTGGCACTGCCAAGAAGCCTACCCCTCAGTGCTGCCAAGATACCCAGAAAGTTAAAGCCAATAAGCCTAAGTGTTTGTGTGTTCTTATTAAAGAAAGCACTGACCCTTCTATGGCTCTTCCTGTCAATACCACTCTTGCCCTTCAGATGCCTTCTGCTTGCAATATTGATGCCAAAGTCTCTGATTGCCCTTGTAATTATTTCCTTCTTTCATTACGTCTTTTTTGTTCTTATTACTTTTTTTTTTTTTTATTAATCAACGAGTTGTCTAAGCCCATGGGTTTGACTAATTGACCTTTGGCACCGGGATGCTCAGAAAAATTCTGGGGAATTTGCGTTGATGGGATTCAAACCTACGACTTACCTCTTGTGATACGCCACAACAGTGCCCATGAGCTACTTGATCTATCCTAGTTGGTTATTCTTATTACTATTTTGAATAAATTTAATTGGTTATATTATATTTGCATGCAGCTATTCTGAATCTCCCAGCAGACTCTCCAGATGCAAAGATCTTTAAAGAAGCAGGTGCTTCAGATTCAGAATCAGAATCTAGTACAACAACATCGTCAAAAGGTTCTCCATCTGGGTCCTCAAAATCAGCATCAACGTCTTCTTCTGATTCCACAACTTCAAGCTCTGATGCTAACCCAACTCCATCATCCACCAACAATGGATTCAAGACCAACCAGCTGTTCTCGGGAGGGATAGTAGTGGCTTTCATTGCATGCTTTTTCTTCTATTGATCAGATAATAGACTCGTTTATTCCATGCAAAAATAATGGCAGGATGTTCTTGAAACTACTTATACTTCATCTTTCCATGTTCCAATGAAAGCCTTTGTTGACATCAGAAACCTTTTGGTTTTTCTTATCAGAATAAAACATTGGTTTAATTCAAATTGCATTTATTGTTAGACAAGGTTTGAATCAATCAATTTAAAATATTTTACATTTTGTGCTTTTCCTAAGGTTATATAAATTATACTCTTTTTGGATTATAATGTACATATTTTTTAAAAAAAGGTCTAAAATTTTTATCACTTGTAATTAATTTTTTATTAAATTAACCATAATACTACCTCCGTCTTTTTGAATTCTTTACACCCTAAAAACACAAATACCAAAAAATCACAAATACCAATACACATATAATAATAAACAATTACTAATCCTTTACACCACTTACTTTTTCACCAATACCAATAAAAAAATAATAATAAACAATTACAAAACTTACTATAAATGAAAATGTAAACAACCAAAAAAGACACTCCAAAAAGGAAATGTAAACTACCCCAAAAGACGATAGTATTTTTATTTTAAAATACTCAAAAGTATCACTCTCGTTATCTATGATTGATAATATTGAAAAAGTAGTATTTATAAATATAGAAACATGGACACAAAAAAAGATAATTAATTTGCTAATTTGCTTAATGTTTTAGGGAGGAGGGAGTTTTTGGTTTAGAACAGACTAATAATAAGATTAAATATTGTTAAATTTATTTAACCAAACAATGTCTGGAGCAACTCTAATTGCTCTAATAAACAAAATTCTGTCGCTAAATTGTACACTACAAGTTGTTTAAACTCTCATTTCGAAAGAAAAAAAAAGGTTGTTAATTATATGTCAGACTCTAAGTTACCGTTTGTTAGACGGAAAACTCAAGTTACGGTCAAAAATTAGTATTTGTGAAAGATTTTCAGAATTTGGACCGCTTGTTGTAACAAAATGAAGTTTAGATCTCTTGTGATTGTATGGGTCAAAGTTCAGTAACCACTGATGAAATTTATCCCACATGCTAACAATGATTATTAGTATGGTTAAGATGTTCTGGTTTTTCTTTGCAAACTTGAAACCCGAAATTTTTCATTCTAATCAGTTCCTTATTTGGTAGTTTTATCGGAGTTTATGACAGTACTCACAGGAAAAAAGACTTGATGTGGTGAGACTCCATCTGGATTTCATCATTGCTTCGATCAAAGTAAAAATTGATGGAAAGATCTGCAATGTCCTTGTTTATGAAGAAGAGGGGTCAGATATTCTTAATCTTTGTTCTGACAAAACTTTCAATAAGTCATCTCCGGAACCTCCATGCTGCTCTCCCTTGACATCTTCCGATAATCATGAAACCCTTTTTTGGGACATTTATATATTTAATGTGTTTTGGAAAAATATTTACAAATTTGGTGTAGAGAAACAAAAAATTCCAAATTTAGTGTAATTTACTGTTACCGTGTCATTGCTCCATTTCGTGGTTTTTTTTTTTAATAAAATTATATATTTGTTTGTATTTAGTTCCGAAATTAATTTTAGATGATGGGTCCAGCCCATTGATATTTCCATAGCAAACGAAAGAAAAAAGGAAAAGCGGTGGAAGACAAAGTTCCAAATTCAACAAAAGAGAGACCCAACTATTTGAAAAACAAAAAAGATATAAAAGGCAGAAGGCTTTTGTTTTTCGGTGGAAAGAAGTCAAGATTTGCAACCTAATACACACTGCACAAAACGCGTAAAATCTCCTATAAATAGGAGATGAAGCAGGCAGCAAAATATAAGAGAGTAAGTGAGTGAGAGCTAATAAGAAAAATAGCTCTGAGTGTAATTTATTTTTCTGAGTTAGTTTAGTGCTCTGGATCACACCCACAGAGAGGTGTGAGATAAAAATAGAGCGGTAAAATTTGAGTGTTGCTAGAATTGTGAGCATATTCTAGTAGGGTGGGAAGAGTGAGTGATTGTAATTATTTTCTCCATACACATAGTGAAATTTTACCGGCTTGGTCCCGTGGTTTTTCCCTATAACATTTAGGGGGTTTTCCACGTAAATCTTAGTGTTCTTATTTTTATTCTACCGATTTTATTTATTGTCGTAATTTTATTGTGGGGGACCTAATATTAGAGAGTCGCAGTTTACAGATTTGAGTCTTTTTTTAAAATATCACATAAAATAAGTAGAACCATTAAGTTTAACAGTCTCAACGGTTTTACTTATCAAATGTGATATTTTAAAAAAAGAGTCAAATCTATTAATTGCGACCCTCTAAAATTAATTTTTGGGCTCGAAATTAATTTTAGAGAGTCGCAGTTTACAAATTTGACTCTTTTTTTAAAAAATATCACATTAGATATGTAGAACCATTGAAACTGTTAAACTTAATGGTTCTACTTATTTTATATGATATTTTAAAAAAAGAGTCAAATCTGTAAACTGCGACTCTTTAAAATTAATTTCGGAACTAAATACAAATAATTTATAATTTTATTTTAAAAAAATATTAAAAAAAAATAAAACCACGTGAATGCATGCAAAATGAAATAGAGAATGAGTCATTGCGCCATTTCAAATGACTATGTTTAGGCCAAAAATAAACTAATAAAAATTCACGAATACTAGGAACTAACTATTATTTGCATTTTTTTTTCCCCCTTTTGGTTGACTATACTGGGGAATCAAAATATTAGTATGGTGTGTAATATTTTATTTTGATGTAATTTTCTTTTATATATATATATATATATATATATATATATATCATCTGTTATTACTACAATGGTACTCCTTAAGGTGGGGAAGAAGAAGCCATGGAGGAAGAAAGTTCGGTTTTCGTATATTCTTTAAAAACAAAAATAAAAAATTGACAATTTTCATAATTTTAATTTTTTTTTTTTAAATCTTACATTAAAAATTATTAAATGAGATATTATAATATAAACATTAAAAAAAAATGGTATAAAGATGAATAAAATGGAAGCTATACCAACAAGACAACCTTCAGTGTGGAAGTTTTGTTCTGGAAATCATAATCACTAATTACGATAAGTTGAAGCCCAGTTAATAAGCTTTGAAAAGAAGAAAACGAAATGCGTTTGCCGGGAGTCGAACCCAGGTCTATTGCTTGGAAGGCAATTATCCTAACCGTTGGACTACAAACGCTGAATGTTCCAACGTGCAAAATTAGTTTACTTATTTAATTACTAATATTGTACGACTTCATCTAAATTACTTTCAATTTTTAGGTAACTTCATTTGTTAGTTAACTAATCCATTCCAAAGACACTAATTATTTCAAGGGAGTATGAGAAAAACAGTCTCAACAATTAAAATAATTAAAAAAAAAATCTTATTGTCCAAAAAATATTACCCCTAAAAAATTTATACTAATAGGTCCTTATAGTTTGGAATACAATATAATTTGCTCCTTGATTATTTATTAAATTAAGTTCATTATTTTGTTAAAAAAATTAAGTGAACAATTTAAATATATAAAATTCATTAAATAATAATATAATCTAAGTTAATTTTGAGAGAATGATTCTGATGATCAAATCACAATTATTTATTTCTATATATAAAAAAATTCAAAAAATTATCATTGTTATATTTTTTTTTTTTCCTTTAGTTACACCCAAGAGGGTTTGAATCTGACCTCTAGTCTTTGGTGACATTACCTCACCACCAGGCCACTACCTTTGGGTTAATTATCACTGTTATATAAATAAATAAATTTTTATGATTGATTATTCTGCAGGAACAAGTAGTAATAATAATAATATAGTTGAACCAAACCTAACCTAACCTAACTCACGTTAACTCCATAACCTGTAAACACGGAGATTTATGGCGTTTTGCTTTGTTGTCTTCCCTCCTGAAAATGAAACCCTTCATTTATTTTCAAAGATTAGCCCCATAAGTTAGTTCAGTTGTGCGCTTTTCTTTTCTTTATTGCTATGCTTTCGTGTGTTAATCATATATGCGTTGCCTTCTTGAAAAGTTGACTAATGTATAAACCTAAATTTTTATAACAGAGTTGGAGTTCTTGTTTTATACTTTTGTTATGGCCACGAAATCATGCAGTCTTTTCCTTGTTGGCATTAATCAAATGGTTATCTATTATTCAAAGATAGATCTATCATTTGATGTCAAAAAAATGAAATAAATCTATTATTAATAGTTGGGTGGTTGCTGATAGTAGAAATATTTATTGTTGTTGTTATTAACGGTTGAAAATGAATTCCTGTCTTGCTCAAGTAGGTTTGAAAGCAACTAACTAAATTTGGAAATAGAATATTGTGAGGGCCTTCTTAATCAATTGTCATGGCTTAATGACGTGCCAAGCCATTTTAGTTTTTGTCAAAAAAGGAAGAACCTAATGCATTAATTTGAGAAATTGAGTTGGAAACGTATAGTTTCCTACAAATCCCACACTTAAATGCTACCATAGCATAGCGGGGAGAAGTCGATGCTAAGAAGCGAGTCCCATACATATTGGCTTTCCAACCAATACATAAATCATAATGGTGACCCAATCGGGCTATTAGTTAATAATTATTGAATACCGAACTTTGTTTTACCAAACCATACAATAATACAATTATTAATTATTACTAACTGAATTACCAAAATTTCTGACTTAAAATTTACATTAGTTCACATGTAGTAGAGCTTCAATTTTCATACATGAATTAGCTCTCTCCCGGTCTTTTTACTAAATTATCTAACCCAAGTTAAACTTCAGATTACGTATCATAATTCTACAAAATATAGATTCAATTCAACGAGCAAACAACAGTGGCAAAGCTAACAATAAAATCATGAATTTGGAAGTAGTAAAAAGAGTGACCGTAATTACTAAATTACTTCATAAAACGGTATAATTTAAATGAAATTCGGTTTGTTATCAAACAATATGTTATTGCCGATTCTGCAATATAAATAATTGAACATAAAACTGATACCAAATATTAAATTTCACAAATGGTAATAATATTGGGTAATTGAAATTGAATTATTTCATTTTCTTATAATTATGCAAATTAATATAAATCAGTGGCAGATTAGCCGAAATCTTACGGATCTGGAAGAAATTTTCCCTTATTAAGAAGCTATAAAATAACATAAATCAAGTCTTGATACCAACGTACCCCTAGGAGCAAAACATATATAAACTAATGAATAATTCAAAATGTAATCTTGAACATCAATCATGGTATATAGTTAGAAAGGAATCATATAAACCCTAATTATAGAAGTTTTATTAATCAAATAAGAATCATAAGTGGTTTAAACAACGGATATTCCATGCATGGGTATTGTACTTTGCAACCAAATCTCACATTCAAGAACAAAAAAAGATAAAAAACTTGCAATCTAAAACAAGAGAAATGCGCATAAACATGAATCAAGAGTGTTTATAGATAAAAGTCCACACAACAAAGGCCACCAAAACATGGTCCAAGGTCCGAAATTTAGTTTCCAAAATAGGTACAGGTAGAAAATAGAGTATAAAAGAGTTTTCAGGAGATGAACTCCGCAAGAACGAGTTGGGCTAAGTGAATGTCGGATTTTACTGAATACAAAACCTAAGATAAAGTATAATTTAAAAGGGGAATGTTAGTATATACCAGTTTTTCAAGTTTGAAAAAGTACCATTTGCTAACTTATCCGCATTTAAAATGGCTATAGAGTTCAATCATGCTTTAAAACTAAAGATTGCCTTATCATTTTTTCTTTTTTTTTGACATAAGTATTACACACGCACCCTACTCACATACCTCAAGAAGATGGCATTTTTACTGCAGAGGAGCCTCGAACATGGTCTGCTTACGTCCTTGCTATCTCATCTACCCCCTCCCAAGATTTCCTTATCATTTTCCAACACCAAATTTACATTTTCATGAATTTGGGTTTTAGGTGAATTAAAAATCATGATATTAGCATAAAGATACATTTACATAAAAGGAGATTTCACCTAAAATTAAAAGGAATATTGGAGCAAAAATATTTTTATAAATAAAAAAGAAAAATACTATTTTGTCCCTATGTTTTAAAAAATTGATTTAATTTGTCTATATATTTTAAAATCAGTTTTGTCCCGGTCTATTTTGTCCTTCCATTAATTAAATGGTGATGGATTCAACAAGCCATTATTTCTTTGTCCAGATTACAAATATGATATTAGTTTTAACTGAAACATTTACTTATCAAAAAAGTTAAAAACTGGTTGATCAACTAATAATTTTTTAAGTTTTCCAACAAATATGTGTTTTTTAGAAAAAAAAAAAAGAAAGTCATGTTTGTAAAGAAATGATTTATTTGAGACTTTACTTGTTAATTTCTGTCACAGAATAACAAAATAATGTAATTTATTTAAAACACGGGAAAAAAATTGACTATATATAAAATATACGGACAAATTAATTCAATTTCAAAAAAAATAAGGACAAAATAATATTTTTCCCTAAATAAAATAAAGATATTATTTAGTTGGAGGTAAGGAAGAAGTAGAAGTTGAACTTTCCGAAAAGTAGCCAAATTCCCGGGATGTTGAGTGTTTGTTTTAAGCCATTATTTAGTCCAGTTTGCTTAATTTTCCACATAGTTACTTTCAAGAAAATGCATTTGTAAAGAAGTTATGTTTCCGAAAATATAATTTAAAATCGTTTTGTGTTAAAATCAATGTCCCTAAAAATAGGCTTATTTTATATTTTAAAACATAAACAGTTCACATAATTAAATTAATTATGCTTTCATTATACAGTAAAAATGTAAATTCCTCACTTTTAATTTGGAAAGTTGCACTTCCTCTCATGTAGCTCTAGAAGTTGCTTCCCTTCCGCAAAGAAAGTTTGGATATCTACTTTCCATGAAATAGAATGGATAACACAAACTAAATGATTGAATTTATCTACTTATCGGGAAGTTGCTCTTCTCTTGTCTTCTTACCACTAATCAAACACTACCTAAAAAATTTGAAGAAGTTTCTAAGAATTATGAAACTCATCTTCCTTTGTATAAAGAAAATAACTTTCCTTCTCCAATCTAAATAAATGCACTTTCTTAATTATTAATGTGAATAATTCATATGGCCTTATTTTTTATTTAAAAATATTTATTCAAGAGATATTTAAAATATTTTAATATTATATTTTATTGAATAATTTAACTTTCCAATGGTTCATAAAACGAAACAAGCAATATTTATTTCTTACTCTTAAGAACTAAGAGTTATGAATCAAATGATATATTTATTCCTTATTCTTAAAAACTAACAGTATCTCCAATGTTAAATTGTGTTTTGACTTATGTGTCATATATAATGGTAAGTGTAAATGGTGATATGAATAAATATTTATCTTTAGATATTTAATTTTAATATTTGATTTCCAATGCATCACTTTTCATTATTTTTTTTTCAAAGTTATAATTTAAATTAGAACTATTCACATAATAAATATGAACATTGTCTGTAAGACTGTTTAGAAATAGAAGGTGAGCTAAACAATGTCAAGTTCACATCAGCTTCACATCCTAAATTCATATTAACAGTGGACAATTTTTTGAAAAAAAAAAAATATCTCATTTTTCTTATATAACAGGTGAATAAGGACAATCTACATCCACATTAACATTTGAGATAGTATAACTTTCCCATAAATATACTTCATTAAAAATTATTTTCTAAAAGAACAAGCCAATTTGAACCACGATCATGGGAGTTTTATCAGGCATCTATAATTATTGCATTTAATTATTGATGGGATTGATGACAAATAGAGAGTATTCAAACCAACCAAACTAGATGGGTGGTTGAAATTGAAATAAATAAATAAACAAACGCATTTATGGGCGTATGACCATACAGAGAAATTACAACATACAGATATAGCACAATTTTTAGTTTGCTAAAAAATTGTTATTAGTTTAATTAACATGTGATTTTATGGATGGATCTAGCAAAATATTTTATAATTTCTAATGCTTGGGTTAGTTGTTATTAAATTCTACTATAAAGATGGCCCTCTTACCTTCAATGCTAATGGACTAGAGTTCTTTAGTTGCAGAATTTATTCTCTCTTTTTGAAATATTTAGTTCTTTAGTTGCAGAATTTATTCTCTCTTTTTGAAATATTTACATAACAACTTGTTTATTAGGAAGCCAATAATAATATTTCTTTTATTTTCCATTCGAATTCTTGGGGTATGACTGCATTTAAAGTCGTTTAACGGTCTTAGACTTATTCGGATCGATGCATGACATCTGACCATTAAGATGTTACATTTCCATGAATCGAATATGCTATTTCGTGCTTAAACTAGAATAGTCTTGCAAACTAATCTAACTCCTTATATTTAGGAAGCCAACAATATTTATATAAGGATAAAGTATATAATATACAAAGATCGAAGGACTAATTAGTAATTATTCTTTTAAATAATGAGAATGCCAGCAGGCACGTGATGTCTAGAAGAAACACCGTGGAAACCTCTAGAATTAAGATAAATTAATTTTGGTCAGGAAATAAGAAGAAGAATGTGAATTGGGCAAACTTCTTCTACAACAAAGACAGATTAAGGCTTATTGCTTAACCCAATATCAATTTTAATATTATATTTTGGGTTTCTACGAGTCAAGGATTTGGAATTCCTTAATTATACGAAAGAGACTTAAACGATTTTATTTAGCAATTCAAAATTTGTAGCAGACGCAAGTACTTGACTCTCAAAAAGTGATGACAAGTCAAAAACCATATTATTCAAATATATATTATATTACCTCGTCAAGTTGTTTTTTATTCTTAATATATTGGAAGAATGAAATTGAATTTATATTATTTGACCGATTGCATTATAATTTTAGAATTTATTGCAAAATGTGCTTGAAATAATTAATTTAAAATCTAAATTCAAATTTTTTTTCTTTATTAAAATTCATTTGTTTCAAATAGTTTTTTAAACCAATTTTATATAAATGAAGAATTATGGTAAAATTTAGAGAATTAATATTTATGTAATTACATAAAGTTATTATTATAATGAATAAAAAAATTATAAAAATAATCCATAGATCCCAATCAAGAAATTACGCGAGACTAAACAATGGCTCTACAATCTACAACTAACAGTAGCTGACTCTCAAAAACGAAATTAATAAAATCCTTCATATAATATAATGAATAAAAATTAAAAAATATATATATAAAATAGAGAAAAAATCAAAATTTATACTACCTCCGTGTTTTCAGGTTCTTTACGTTTCCGTTTTTGGGTGTGTTTTTCATTTCTTTACGTTTCCATTTATGGTAAGTTTTGTAATTGTTTATTATTATTATTTTATTGATATTGGTGAAAAAGTAAATTTTTTAGAAGGTTAGTAATTGTTTATTATTATTTTTGTTTTAATATTGGTGAAAAGTTAATTTTATTGGTATTGGTGAAAAGCAAATGTAAAGAAATGGAAAATACGGAGGTAGTACAATTTAGGCCTATGCTAATGGACCTTCGAGTCCTATTACAAATTGTAGACTAATATATGTCCCTTACCCAATTCTACTAAAAATATTTATGTCTTAATTCGACTTATGTTGTCAGCTTTTTCACAAAATAGGCGTTTCAAATTCAATTAGACGGCGTAAGTGAACAGTCATTAATGGCGCGTTTAATCTGAAAATTTCAAATATTGTAACCTTTGGTCTTCTGAGAAGTCTATTACTAGAAAGCGCCATTCTATTTTACAAGCTTAACTTGCTTATCCTTTGTTCTTCACACAGCTAATTCAGGCGGGCTTTCAGATTCCGATTTTTTCTTGCTTTAGGTGAGTTCTTATCTTTTTACGTCTTCCTTCCTTTTTCTTTCCACGTTTAGGCGAGGTCATTGACAACTGAGGGTTGCTAGGACTATTAATATGTGGTTTAGCTTCAGTATTCCTCTTATGGGCAGCGATTCTGGGTAGGATGATAGCGAACAAGTAATAAGGGGGTCCCTTCCGAATAAGAGGGCCCTCGTTTTTGAACATATAATTCCAGCTCATCGGACCGCAGGGTCGTGGAGGAGTCAACCAAGAGGGGGAGGCAAACGATTCGGGACCATATGAGTCTCTTTGGCAGGAATCTGATAGGGGTAAATAATAAGGATTCTGAGAATGGTGATTATGCCGAATCGGTCCATCAGCCTTCTCATCCGCAGCATTCTATTAATTTAAATAAAGTTTCTTCCTCTACTCGTAGTGACATTCCTCTTCATGGGGGAATTCGTTCCGCTGTCACTTCCTATGATCATAGGACGGTCCCGCCTACCTTCGCTGACTCTACAGCTAAAATTACCAAGGAAGAAGGCATCGATCTTTTTTTGGGAATTTCTAAAGTTCCGCTTGTAAGGAGGACATCAGCCAATGCTTGATTAACTGGATTAGAGGATGTGCTAAATACCTCTAGAAAAGGTATTGCATCCAATCTTCTTATAAATTTGTCATTCAGAATGGCGATGTAACCGTAGGCACCAATCTTGGCAACAAGAAAATGATTGTCTTCTAATGCCATTTTGAGTTCAAACATCGTCTTCCATTACATAAGGCCCTTCAAGAATTTTTATTGGAGACTGAAGCCGCACTCTATCAAATCGACTTAAATTCACTCTGGAGATTATCAAAGCTATTCAAGCAGCCAAGATGAAAGGTATTTTCATGAATGGCCAAGTTTTACTCGGTTTGTTTAATATACAAAGACAGCAGGTCTGTGCATCTTAAGCCTAGCTTCAATCTTCCTGATTAGGGGGGAATATTATTACTCAGGTTGGTTTCAGGAATTCCTGGTCATAAAGTCTCTATCAAAATGTTTCCCTTTTCGGACTGCTTAGAGTCCTAAGATTAAGCTTGACTTTGAATTCGGGTCTTTCAGTTAACCAGACAAAGAGGCCATAATAGCTATATTTGACTTGGCAAGGATAGGGGAATAGTAGTCGAGAGAGTTCCCGTAGACGCGCCTGAAGGTAGGGCCGCACAAATTTGGTTCGGTGAACCGAACCGAACCAAAACCAATGAACCGAGTCATAAACCGAATTTTTTTACAAAAATAAAAATCAAATTATGT
Source organism: Croton laevigatus (assembly GCA_949640765.1). Classification (NCBI taxonomy): domain Eukaryota; kingdom Viridiplantae; phylum Streptophyta; class Magnoliopsida; order Malpighiales; family Euphorbiaceae; genus Croton; species Croton laevigatus. Next base: position 1,511 of record CATIWJ010044961.1, on the reverse strand, counting down.
AAGAGAAAATCGAATACGAGCCGAACCAAATAATTTAGTTTGGTTCGGTTCGATTTCGGTTAAAAACCGAATTTGCAATCTGTTTTGAATTAAACCAAAAATTCAGTTTGGGTTAGGTTAAATATCTGATTTTTTAGGGTTAGATTATGTAATTGGTTCATATATAAATTGACTTGTATGGTTTCGGTTCGGTTCTGAAACTTGCCAAACCGAATTTCGAACCAAAAAATTCGGTTACTCCTTCCATCAAACCGATAATCGAACCGATTTTTCGGTTCGGTTCCGGTTCGAAAACTGAATTTCAATTTAATTTGTGCAGCCTTACCTGAAGGTATTGGTCACTGATGTTTTCTTTGTGCCACTTGCTTTGATGATCATTTCTTTAACTTGTTTCCTTTTTACAATGCTTTAGATCATGGCCACCAATAGGTCTTTAACTGTTCAATTACCAAAGGGCTTACGAAGTATAAGAAAGCAGTAGCATCTGCTGCCAAAGTCACCTCCAAAGCGGGGGACTGGTAATACTGGTATTGCCACTGGTAATGCTATTGCTACACCAATGGATCAGCCAGTAGGTATGCCTCATGACGGTATAGGTCTTAGTGCCACTATAGGTTGTGAAGAAGGGGATTCAGCTCCGCCCACCCCTTTAATCTTTCTAACATGCGCGCGCACCTAAATCCTTGTCTTCCAACGACTACTATTTCACACGAGGAAGGGATCCAAGCACTGTTGTCTTTAGATGAGCCAAGGCTAGCATCCCCGAGGAGCAAAGGCTTTGAAAACAGGAAGTCAGATTTCCCAGAAGGGTCTCATATGAAGAAATTTAAGCACCAAGCTCATTCTAATATGGCTATAAGAGATCTTCTCAATCGCACGGGATTGCAATTCCCAATTTGAAATGCTTCACCGTTGAAGCCTATAGGGAGGAAGCTTTTATTTGAGAGTGTCTAAGTTTTAGCCAAGAGATTAGCAACCAAACCCAGCTGCTCGGCTAGGTTAACAGGTTCAAAAGTTTAAGCATAGAGGATTTGGAAATAATAATATCATAGTGTACTTAAGAGGTGTGAACTTCTTTCCCTTTTATTTGGAAATTTTGCCGTGCCCAAGTGTTAATGTTAATGTCAGCTTCTAATTTGTTTATTTTCATTTTCCAAGTATATGCTCTCTCGGCTTTACAAAGATAGACGCTTCGTATTTATGGTAAAGCTGTTCAAGCAATGATAGTTGAGAATATAAGACTGAAAGATGCTAATAATTCTTACGCTGCCAAGGAGGCTGCATATAAAAAGAGTTAGAAGCGACTAAGTAGAAATAACTTGAAAGCCTTTGTAAATGCTCACCAACATAGGTGTTAGTGTAAGCCCTAGCCCCAGCTCTTTGTAATTGGATTATAATTTATTTATGAGAATAATTCATTAATTTTATATTATCTGTGCAATTTAATTTGATGAATTTTCATGAATAGTAGTTCTGTTTTAGTTATCAGATACGTGATCTGGATAGTAAAA
>CATIWJ010044945.1:0-37540 GCA_949640765.1 Croton laevigatus | reverse complement strand
TTTATTTATTTATTTATTTATTTTTAAACTATACAATCTTTATATTAATTATTATTATTATTGTTATTATTATTATTATTATTTAAAATTATAATTTTTATGTAAATTATACAATTTACATTTTACGACACCGTGTATTTTTCAACAACTAAATTCGCGAGTGTTACACCATCGCTCGCCTCCTGAGAGTCCAAGAATCAGATTAGGCTCAAGAAACTAGACGATCGGTGGCCGGAGAGGCGAGATCCAGTCGGGCAGCCCGTCAACCCATCGGATTTGACCAGGATCCAAATAAAATGGAAAATACCTCCTGTGATCGGACGGAGATTCTGAGGCTACCATCGTGGTCGGCCCGGCGAGAGGAAGGAAATGAGGTGCGGTTCATTAATTATTGTCGCCGGAAAAGAAGTGGGTCGCCGGACTACCCACGGGTCTGTTGACCCGGTTAGCAACAAAAGCGGGCGAGGAAGATAGCTTAAGACGGTGTCGTTTCAACAAAAGCGGGCGAGGAAGATAGCCTAAGACGGTGTCATTTTGCGCAAAACGGCCGGGAGCCTGGCGTTTTGACAAGGAGAAATATGTGCATGACCATAATCTTTTAGGAAATTGCATTTCGACCCCAAAAGTTCCTGTCCGTGCGCAGGAATGCCCCTAAAATTTACGGGCAGACCCAGAAACTTTTAGAAAGTTATATTCTGACCCCCAAAGTTGCTGGCCGCATGCAGACTGACCCAAAAACTTTTAGAAAATTATATTCTGATCCCAAAAGTTGCTGGCCGCATGCAGACTGACTCAAAAACTTTCAGAAAATTATATTTTGACCCCTAAAGTTGCTGGCCGCATGCAGACTGACCCAAAAACTTTCAAAAAATTATATTCTGACCCCTAAATTTGGTGGCCGCATGCAGACTGACCCAGAAACTTTCAGAAAATCATATTTTGACCCCGAAAGTTAGATGCTAAATGCAGGCAGACCCTGGAGCTTTAAGAAAATAATGGTTTGACCCCAGAACTTCTTGCTCGTGTGCAAGCAGGCCCATGGATATTTACAGATAAGCCTCTAAACTTGTTTTAGCATTATAATTTCATCTCTCCATATTATATTTAATTAGAAATTGAATTTATTTTAGAAAATTAATTAATTAGGGGTATTATTTAATTACAAGAACCCTTTAATTTAGATAAATATGCTACTAACATGTTGCATAAATATTTATTAGTGGTGGAATGATTATTTAGCCATTAAATTCTAATAATTTAATAAGTTCGTGGTAAGATGCTAAGGCATATTTCAGAAATATTTTCTCCAAAATGAAAGCATCCCCAAAGGGGACATTATCACCAAAGGAAAGAAAATCTCCAAGTGGTTGGGCACGATCCCTCCACAATATCTCCAAGTGGTCGGGCACGATCCCTCCACAAAAGAAGATCTACAAATGGTTGAGCATGATCTAAGGATCATCGATCCATGGCAAGCTCTAACAAGTGGTTGGGCACGATCCCTCCACAATATCTCCAAGTGGTCGGGCACTATTCCTCCATAAAAGAAGATCTCCAAAATGAAAAAGATCTACAAATGGTTGAGTATGATCCAAGGATCATCCATCCATGGCAAGCTCCAACAAGTGGTTGGGCACGATCCCTCCACAATATCTCCAAGTGGTTAGGCACGATCGCTCCACAAAAGAAGATCTCCAAAGTGAAAAAGATCTACAAATGGTTGAGCATGATCCAAGGATCATCCATCTATAGAAAGCTCCAACAAGTGGTTGAGCATGATCCATGGATCATCCCTCCATAATATCTCTAAGTGGTTGGGCACGATCCCTCCAGAAAAGAAGATCTCCAAAGTAAAGAAAACATTCCCAAAGGGGATATTGGCATCATCCCCAAAGGGGACATCATCACCAAAAGGGGCAAGATCTCCAAAGTATTTGAACATGATCCACGGATCATGCCTCCACAACATGCTTACAACATTTTTTGATAGAATCTTAGCATCAAGGAATAGGCATCAGGATCAACCATGAAAGAAACCCTTAGTCTTTAACTAAGGGACTAGTTGGAGGGACATGTGATGACATCGTCCAACCCATATTACCTAAGAGGCCTACAAAGAGGTCATTTTACATTAGGGGTCATCCTATCATTAGGGGTCATCCTACATGGGGTCATCCCACCGAGGGTCATTCCACCTTGACAACCACTTTGGGATCATCCTACATTGGAATCAAACACGCTTCCTGTAATCATTATCCATAGCATGAGACACCACTTTGACAACCCATACTCCTAGTTTGAACTCCTAATTATACATTGACACAATTATTATTAAATATGTTGCGTGCAAGCAACCACTTGGGTCTTCACTATAAATAACCAGCATCTCTCCATTTGAGTAAGCTAACTTCTCTCTTTTCTCCTCTCCAAAATATATTATATGGATCCAATTACTAACTTAATCATCGGAGTGGTTGCCATGGCAGCCCCCGTCTTTTTGTCTACAGGCTTGCTTATTCTTCAGGATCCTCGGATTTTGATCGTGAGATATCAATAATACTCCGAATGGGAGTGGGAAGCAATATAATACGAGACCGTTTTGCAAAGCTGAACGAGAAAGCTTAAATTTCTCGTCTTATTTCATACGGACCTTACCACCATAAGTGGTATGAATCCATGGAAACGGGGAGTCACAAGAGAAGGGTGTTTGAGGTAATAGAGAATCACAAGCAAAAGGTATTCACTTCATTTTTTAGGAGGTCTAACAAATTGTCATCAACGCTTGTTCATTCTTTTGCTAAAATGTGGAACGAGTTAAGAGGATTTTACACTGATCTTAATGAAACATAGGGTAAAAATCATGGTGATTTCTTATAAATGATCATTCTTGATGGCTATTTCATGCAGGAAATCCTCCGATTTTCTGACTCACCGGCGGCTGCTAGGAACAATGCTTTTAGCTTTCGTGTGATGAATGCTTGTAAGCTGTTAATCAGAACTGATATGATGCTGCTTGAAAATTAATTGCCTTTAATGGTTTTTGAAAAGTTCTTAGTTTTGGAAGGCAAATCAGAGGTACGTTATTTTTTTTCATCAGATTATATTATATAAAAAATTTATGTATGTGTTTCTTTAAACATATTTGTGTACTAAAAAGTTATTTACAAAACTTTATGAAGAACATTAATTCGTTTGTTAAACTAACAATTCTTTCGCTAAACTAAACTAATCAACTTTTACCCTTTTTTATTTTAATTAATAGCATCATACTCCATATGTTCAATTTAGTTCAAGAAAATAGTCAAATTAGGCGCTACATAGAAAAATTCATTTTGAGCAAAATTAATCAAACACATCACTCTTATAAAGTTTCGTGGTACAACTTAACGTTCTTTTGAACTAGCCTTTCAGAAAAATTTAAATAAAGTGAAGATATATTGTATTCTCAAATTCCGAACCTCAGCGTGAAATTAGATTCTTGGAGCAACTCGTCAACTAGCAAATTTCCCAATTTTTATAAGCAGCAAAAAACATTTTGGAAGTCTGACCATGGCTTCAAGCATGACTACTACGACTGCAAATGTAGAAAAACTAGGGATGAGCAAGATTATCGTTTGGTTGAGGGTAAATAAGAAGAGAAAGTTCAACTTTCTTGGAAAGTTGAGTGTTTATTTAGAGAAGTTTCCGAGAATTAAGAAATTGAAGTTCCCTTCCACACAAATGTAATTTTCCCTCTGCAATCTAATGAAGTGCACTTCTTTAGTTGTAATTGTAAATAATTTTCAATTTATCATTATTTTGATATTTAAAAGTATTCATTGTAGAGATATTTAAGATATTTTAATATTATAGTTTATTAAATAATTCAACTTCCTGAGAATTAAACAAATACACTAAAATGATATTTATTCTGCACTTTCTAGGTAATAACTTATAGGGCCGTTTGGTTGGCGGATTTAAACTTTTCCAATGAAAGTTTTTTTCCTAAGAAAATTAATTTCATGAAAGTAAGCTTAGGAAAGTTGAATTATCTTGTTTGAATTAAAAATTGAACTTTACTAGGAAAATACAATAATCATGTTTGATTGAACTTGGGAAACTTAGTAAAAAATGTTAAATTACATTAATATCATTAATTAATCCACATATATAATATATAATAAAATTTCTAAAATAATACATACCATATTAACATTAAACTGAATATAGTTTTAATTTATTTTTCATCATATAATTAAAATAATAATAATAATGTTATTCATTTCTTGTGAAAATAGTAACTCATGTATTTTATAAAGTTTCGAATAGTAGCTCATATAGATTTTGTATGCATGCTAATTTAAAAATATTTACTAATTTAATATATTTTTTGCCTTCAGAAATTAAATTTTTCCATAATAATAATTGGAAAGTACTTTCCCACGGATATACATATTCAAAAATTCAACTTAGTATGAGTATGAAAACAACACGGAAATTCAGCTTTCCCAATGAACTTTCCAATCATAATCCGCCAACCGAAAACTTCCCAGGAATTAGACAATTGAATTGAATCGATGTTTTAAAAGAATTGAATCAGATCGGATAATAACTAAACCGAACCAGTGGCTGGATATTGCGAAAGGGACAATGATTCTCATTTAATTCTGTGCACAGCAAAAATTAATGGAAAAGAACCAAAACACAAAAATGGGAGAAAGCAACATTGAGGAAGAAGTGGGTAGAAATTTCCATTTATACTTGTATTTATTCATTTTCACATCGCAGATGAAACAAATATAACAGGTCTAAATTTTGACAGGCAACTGCATCTTAACCGTTTTTTCCCTTCTCCATTTTTTCGCCCTCTAAAAAACCTTTCAATATCCATACATATATAAACTATATAGATAACGACGACTGAATTTTCCTTTCGCTTTCTATGTATTGTTTTATTTGAAAATTGGGTGTTGATTGATCAAGCAATAAGGAATCAGAGCAGTGTTGTGTGTTTTAGTTAAGCTATGCAAGGGATTAGAATTTCGACGGACTTTAATAAAATTTCCGAGGAGTATTTTGTTTTGGATTTCCTCAGAGTCTTATTATTGATACTTGCTCTTTCTAGTGTTAATTTAGTTTTTCATTAGTTTTTAGGGGGATTTGAGCTTTGGAGATTGGTTGATTCTGATACTGCCACTTAATACCGTACCGTGCTAGAAGTTGAAGGCGGTAGCAAAATTTGGGGTTGTTTTTGTTCCTGGAATTCGGGGTAATTTTTCACTTTTAATTAATATTTCCTTCATATCCCCTTGCAGTTTGTGATTTAGTTTCGAAAGCATTCAAGGAATTTCTAAATTTTAAATTTAATGCGTACTTTTAGTTTTACATGCAATTATAGGAATGAGTCTTGTTTCAGGCTCCTAGTTGTTATATTAAGTTACAGATGGTGCGAACTTTTTAGTTGGAAGAGTTTAGAATAATCAATTTGCTCTTGTTATTATAGATTCCCCCACCTCTTGTTCTGGGTGATACAAGTTTGAAAAGTGATTGCCAATTGAAAATTTCCTTGCATGGTGATTTTTTACTTTTTACTTTTGATAACGAGTTTGATTGGAGATACAAATTCAATTGAACTTGTTTTGTTGTGCAGTTTCAAGGCTCTGGCAAATGAGTATTTCATAATGAGGTGGGAGGTAAGCTGGCATTTTTGTCCATGGGCAACCCTGACAATAAAATATCTGATCTTGTTGACATAGTGAAGTCCTGGATTCCTAGGAGGACTGAGCCAGCGAATGTGTCAAAGGATTTCTGGATGCCCGATCAGAGCTGTAGGGTGTGCTACGAGTGTGATTCCCAGTTCACTGTTTTTAACCGTAGGCATCATTGTAGACTTTGTGGCAGAGTTTTTTGTGCCAAGTGTACAGCAAGTTCAATTCCTGCCCCATCTGATGACCGAAGGACGGGCGGTGAAGGCTGGGAGAAGATCAGGGTCTGTAATTATTGCTTTAAGCAATGGCAGAAGGGAATACCCACTGTCAATAATGGGACTATTCCGGTTAGTCCTAGGCTCAGTCCATCACCTTCTTCAACAAGCTTGGTCAGTTCCAAGTCCTGCTGCACTTGTAATAGTAGCACTACTACTGTTGGTTCAACTCCACACTCGACTGGGGTTTATGAGTGTGGGCCATATAACTCAGGTCTTAGTCCTCGACAATCTTCCCAAATGGATGCAGCTGCAGTTGAACAGGACAACTCGGCCACTGGAAGGAGCATAGATGCCTCTTCTGCAACTGCAATCTATCCATCTCAGAACCAATTTGGGTATTGCATGAACAGGTACTTGGGCCTTATTGTTTGTTTGCATATTTTTATTTATTTGTTCCTAAGAAATGGTTGAATGCTGCCGAGACTTTATTTTGTTGGCATACTTTGTTTAGAGTAAGTGAACCAAAAGGGAAAAAAAGGGGGATGGAGAATTTTCCTGGTGGCTGATACCTTCTAAATAAGATATTTCTTGGCTTCTTGCTCACTGATTATCTTGGGAGTTCAATGCTGTTAGAAGTCCAAAGATTCGTTTGATTGCCGTATTTCAACATTTTCATGTTTCAGTTCCATTATTTATTTATTGTCATCTTTCTGTGCCAGGAGTGATGATGAGGATGATGAATATGGTGTTTATCATTCAGTTTCAGGAACAAGGCACTTCTCTCGTGCTGATGGTTATTATCGATCAAATACTATTGATCAAATTGAACACATGTATGGACCACATGAAATGATTCATGGAGCAGATCAAATTGATACATGCAACATAAGTTGCCCACCTTTATTAGAGAATCTTGATGCACAGAGTCCAGACAATGCAAAGAATGATAGTGGAGAAGCTTATGGACATGATGGTGATGAATATGAAGCTCCTTCATATGATGTGGATGATGCCAACATTGAACCTGTTGATTTTGAGAACAATGGTTTACTTTGGCTCCCTCCAGAACCAGAAGATGAAGAGGATGATAGAGAAGCTTTTTTGTTTGATGATGATGACGATGGTGAAGGTACTACTGGGGAATGGGGTTATTTGCGCCCTTCATACAGCTTTGGCAGTGGGGAACACCGCTGTAAGGATAAATCAATTGAAGAGAACAGAAAAGCTATGAAGACTGTTGTAGAAGGGCATTTTAGGGCTTTGATTGCACAACTTTTGCAAGTCGAAAACCTGCCTGTGGGTGATGAAGATGGCAATGAGAGTTGGTTGGATATAATAACTTCCTTGTCTTGGGAAGCTGCTACCCTTCTCAAACCTGATACAAGCACAAGTGGAGGAATGGATCCAGGTGGATATGTGAAGGTTAAGTGCATAGCTTCCGGGCGTCGTAGTGAGAGGTAAAAGTTGGACTTGTTAAGAATTTCATATAATTTGCTAATGTAAATTGGAACATTGTGTAGAGCTCTTTGAATTTCTCTGGTTGTTTTGGCATTTTCATCAGTACTTGATGTTTTATAGAATTAAATAGAGCTTCAGGCTCTCTGTTCTTTAGTCTTGAGATTTTTTTTTTTTTTTTGGGCAGAATTCAGTTGTATTTAACAAGATATTTCAAAGTTGCAATATTGTATCATTATCACTTCACATACTTGGTTACACCTGGTATATTTGTATTTGTACTATGTTGCGGAAGAAACATTGAAAATTTGATTGCCAATGTATTATGTGTGATCTGGGAAGGTTGTGGAGATGGTAAGTGAGAGGAGTTTTTATTTTCATTTTCTTTTTCCCTTTCCAATCTGATTATCTTGAGATATGACTGCCTTTACTATTGTAAAATATTTAATATAGCTACAGTTGTGTATAGGAATTGATTTGCTAACTTCTTTTGTAGTCTATTTTTGTTCTTGATCCTATTACACTTGTCAAAATACTCATGGGATTTTGATTTTTTTTTTTTGTAGTATGGTGGTTAAAGGAGTTGTTTGTAAGAAAAATATTGCTCATCGACGCATGCTGTCAAAAATAGATAAAGCACACATCCTAATCCTTGGAGGAGCTTTGGAATATCAGCGTGTTCCTAATCATTTGTCCAGTGTTGACACTTTGTTACAGCAGGTTACAATTGTTAAACTTCTACTTTGATTGGGATTTGTACTAAAACCTTACTTCTCGGATTTATAGTAAAGGGTTGATGCTTAGCACATTTTTCATTATTTCGCCTTTTTTCTTCCACTGAATGATAGGGTTACTCTTTTTCAGGAAATGGACCATTTGAAAATGGCAGTTGCAAAGATTGATGCTCATCGTCCTAATGTTCTATTGGTGGAGAAATCGGTTTCCCGCTATGCCCAAGAATACCTTCTTTCAAAAGACATTTCACTTGTTCTGAATATTAAGAGGCCACTTCTGGAGCGTATAGCCCGAAGTACAGGCGCCCAGATAGTCCCTTCAATTGATCATCTCAATTCACAGAAACTGGGGTTTTGTGACCTGTTCCATGTGGAGAAATTTCTTGAGGAGCATGGTAGTGCACGCCAGGGTGGAAAGAAATTGAACAAGACTCTGATGTTCTTTGAGGGTTGCCCAAAACCTTTGGGTTACACTGTAAGTTTTGCCTCTGTTAAATTTATACATACTTACCCGTCCTTGGAGCTACTTGTACTAAAAAAAAGAGGTATACATAACTCCTCTTAAAAAATATAATATGCATGCGATGGTGGTGGGACATATGTACTAGTAATATAATCTGCAATTGCTCGAAAATTGACATTAGTCAATAGCCACATGACGAAGAAAACTTGCAGTCTGGTTGTTGACTAATATTGTTCTGAGTCATTGTGCAGATGTTTCCTTATGAGATTAACTTAGGATGTGTTCTCTTAACATATGATTGAACTGGGAAACATAATATGGCAGAAACTTGTAAGCATTTCGCAAACTGCTGTGTCTTGTCAATCAATTCACTCATTAACGTGGGCTCACTCCTTGGTTGGACCTATGAATATGTGTTCCTAGTGCATTGTTATGTTGATGTTTATGACAAATACCAGTAGTGTGTGTTATTTTATTTGAACTTTCTTAGGGACTGCAACCACAGGATAGACGCCATAACTATAAAGATAACTGAGATGAACTAATTGGCAGTTTTTCCTATTCATCAGATTATGCTTAAGGGTGGCCATGGAGATGAACTGAAGAAGGTGAAACATGTGATTCAATATGGGCTTTTTGCAGCTTATCACTTGGCCTTAGAGACATCCTTTTTGGCTGATGAAGGTGCTTCACTTCCAGAGCTGCCTTTCAAGTCTCCCATAACTGTTGCATTACCTGATAAACCATCAACCATCGAGAGATCCATTTCTATCGTACCTGGATTTACTGTATCAGGAATTGGAAATCAACCTGGATTCCAACCTGCTAGTGAAGTACATGAATCAAGCAAAGATGTCATCTCTAATGTGGTGTCACCTACTGAACACACTGGTTCCTTCAACTTTCTGTCTTCTTTTGTAAAGGACAAATCAGGTCCTCGAATTAACAGAGTGTCCTCAGATCATGATTCCTGTAGGGAAGATAATATGAAAACAGAAAGGTCTGAGGGGAAAATAATCAAAAGTGGTGCTCCTTTGTCGCATACATCGTCTGGCACTTCAGTGGCTCTAGGACAAGGTGTTGACAGTGCTTTTGCTTATCAAAATATTTTGTCTGTAAAGCAAGATGGTAACCATCATGAGGAGATCGTATCCTCAAAAGAGGAGTTTCCTCCATCACCTTCAGACCACCAGAGCATTTTGGTCTCATTATCAACTAGATGCGTGTGGAAAGGAACTGTGTGTGAACGAGCTCACCTTTTTCGAATCAAATACTATGGCAGCTTTGATAAACCTTTGGGCCGGTTTTTACGAGATCATCTTTTTGATCAGGTACTAATATAACCTTCATACAATTAACTTCAAAATTCTTCATTCACAAGCCTAGTAAGTTGATGATGCAAGTAAGCTTATCTTTTTAGGGTTACCGGTGCCGTTCGTGTGAGATGCCATCAGAAGCTCATGTTTATTGTTATAATCATCGGCAAGGCAGCCTCACAATATCTGTTAAGAAACTCACGGAGTTTCTTTTACCAGGGGAACCTGAGGGCAAAATTTGGATGTGGCATAGGTGCCTGCGATGTCCACGGACAAATGGCTTTCCCCCAGCCACTCGAAGAATAGTTATGTCTGACGCTGCCTGGGGTCTGTCTTTTGGGAAATTTTTGGAGCTTAGCTTTTCAAATCATGCTGCTGCAAGCAGGGTAGCAAGCTGCGGGCACTCCCTTCATCGAGATTGTCTTAGGTTCTACGGGTATGCTTTCATTTCCTTTTATATGCGTTTATAAAGTGTTCAAATACTTTAAGTGAAAAAGCTGTTTTTTTCCCTTGTATTGCTGCTACCTCTTATTTGCAGTTAAGTCTTTGCTGCTAATTTCAATTTTTGTTTGAACTTGAGCAGATTTGGGAGAATGGTTGCTTGCTTCCGTTATGCTGCAATAGACGTCCATTCAGTTTACCTTCCACCATCAAAAGTTGAATTTAACTATGATAATCAGGAGTGGATTCAAAAAGAAGCAAATGAGGTGCAAAAATTACTCATAGTTCAGCAAAAATTTCTGTTGTTGTCAATACTAACAAGATTGATCTTGCCAAACAGGTACGTGAAAGGGCAGAACTCTTATTCAAGGAAGTGCGAAATTCTCTTCATCTGATACCAGAGAAAGCATTTGGTGCTGGATCACATAACGGTGACTTGGAAGCATCTGAATTATTAAGATCCCATGTTGCTGAACTTGAAGGGATTCTGCAGAAGGAGGAGGAGGAATTTGAGGTAGCTCATTTTTTAGACTTTCTGCATTTTCTCCCTGCCAAAACCTACCTAGAACCAAACCTGTAGAGTTCAAAATCATTGCCTATTTACATTCAAATACAAAATGACTGGCCTAAATGCAGTTCAGGCTACTCAGTATGCTAATGTTAGCTTAAATTCATTAATCAGATATTCAGGAATGCTAATGTTATTATATTATAATCCATTTGAGTGTGGGAATATAACATATGTCATTGCATAGTTAGACTTATCTCACGAATTGTACAAGTGGAGGTTGCTTGTGCCTTGGTTTATACAGTGAACTCCCCAGTTTGCAGAATCACTCAGTAGTAGAAGAATTATAATTCCTTTGATTGTGCGGTTACTAACTTACATTGCTGTTAATTTTAGGAATCCTTCAGGAATATACTATCTAAGGAAGCAAAAGTGGGCCAACCTGCAATTGATATTCTTGAAATCAATAAACTACGGAGGCAGATACTATTCCATTCTTATGTTTGGGACCAACGACTGATTGATGCAGGCAATTTAGGCAATACCTATGTCCAGGAAGGTCAGAGGAGTTTCATTCCAAGACTCAAGGAGAAACGTGTCAATTCAGTTGAGAACCTTGTTGAGATGGATGGGTCTCCTAAGCTTGTTAAAGATTTCGGCAGTTGTGATTTGGTTCCAGTGGATACAAAGTCAGAGCTGAATCTTAATCGTGGAGCAAGTGATAGCTATGTAAAGCAACCAGTCAGAATAGTTGAAGGAGGCGGCATAGATCTGGATGTGAATCTGAGGAAGGAGGCTGCACATTCTCTTTCTTGTAGTGAATACATCAATGAGAAAACTGACACCTCTGAATCTGAAAATGCTATGCGAAGAGTCCGTTCAGAGGGGGAGTTTCCAATCATGGATAACTTATCTGACACTCTTGATGCTGCATGGACTGGTAAAAATCAAGAAGGAAGCATAACAGGTAAAGAGAATGGTTTCGCACTTCTGGACTCGTCTCCAATAAATTCAGGTGCTGCAAAGTCAGACTTTGAGCATAACACTAACACTGCTGACAAAGGTGTGACTAAGAAGGTAGTTCCTTCTCTTGATTCTTCAGTAGCTGTGAAGGGGCCTCAAAATTTAGAGAACTCAGTTGCCATGGGCATTCCATTTAGTAATTTCTATGGCTCATTCAAAAGGAATTTTTCGCTAAATGCTCAAAAACTTGGTTTTAGTGAGTTCAATTCCATTTATACCCCTGTTTTTAGGGAGTTGGAACGGCAAAATGGTGCGAAGTTGCTTTTGCCAGTTGGTATCAATGACACTATTATACCTGTCTATGATGATGAACCCACTAGCATTATAGCATATGCACTTGTCTCATCAGATTATCATCATCAGACATCTGAGTGTGAAAAACCAAAGGAAGCTGTGGAGACTGCAGTTTCATTGCCAGTTTTTGATTCGGTTAATCTTCTCTCATTTAACTCTTTCGATGAATCTGCTTCTGATATTTATAGAAGTCTTGGGTCTATTGAAGAAAGCATTTTGTCCATACCAGGGTCTCGAGGCTCCCAGGTTTTGGATCCTCTCTCATGTACCAAGGATTTACATGTCAGAGTTTCTTTTACCGATGATAGTCTTCAAGGAAAAGCTTATGTGGTGACTTGCTATTTTGCAAAGCGGTTTGAGGCCTTAAGGCGGATGTGTTGCCCTTCTGAGTTAGATTTTATACGATCTCTCAGTCGCTGTAAGAAATGGGGGGCCCAAGGTGGCAAGAGCAATGTTTTCTTCGCTAAAACCTTGGATGATCGATTTATCATCAAACAGGTTACAAAAACAGAGCTAGAGTCGTTCATCAAATTTGGACCAGCATATTTCAAGTATTTATCAGAATCAATTAGTACAGGCAGCCCTACTTGCCTGGCAAAAATACTTGGTATTTATCAGGTATTGGCTGTTGCTTCCATTTTCTTTAGAAAGCTAACTGACCAACTGAGGATTCGTATATAGAAAGTAGCAACCTAGAACAAATCATTGAGCAAATCTTCTAATCTTGATTTTGCCATGATTATGCTGTAGTGCCATCTTTTAATAAGCAGGAGCATATGCTCGTATATGCCACAGTATTGAATGCTGAGAAGGGGAAAAATACAATCCTTTTCTTTTCCTTTTAAATTAGAATGCAGTTTTCATTAAATAGTCCAGTCAATTTCTTATTGATTTACACAATGTGTGTTCTTCTTTTGTCTTTTGTGTTCAAGGTATCAACAAAGCACCCCAAAGGAGGGAAAGAATCAAAGATGGATGTTCTGGTAATGGAGAATCTCCTGTTTAAGCGAAATGTTGTACGGCTTTATGACCTTAAAGGATCTTCCCGATCACGATATAACCCAGATACTAGCGGGAACAACAAAGTTTTACTGGACCAGAATTTAATCGAAGCAATGCCCACTTCTCCAATATTTGTTGGAAACAAGGCAAAGCGGTTGCTAGAGAGGGCAGTTTGGAATGATACTTCATTTCTTGCTGTAAGTATACAATATTTGAGGAATATTTGCACATCATAATAATGTTTACATATTAAAATCTCATGTTGTATGCATTATGCATAGTTTTAATAATTAGTTGCTGCATTCTACATCAGTCAATTGATGTAATGGACTACTCATTGCTGGTTGGTGTGGATGCGGAAAAGCATCAATTGGTCCTGGGAATCATCGATTTTATGAGACAGTATACGTGGGATAAGCACCTCGAGACTTGGGTGAAGACCGCAGGCATCCTTGGTGGCTCTAGAAACACTACTCCGACTGTTATCTCACCTCAGCAGTACAAGAAACGTTTCAGAAAAGCTATGACGGCTTATTTTCTTATGGTGCCAGATCAGTGGTCTCCACCTACCATCATTCCTAGTGAGTCTCAATCTGACCTTTGTGAGGAAAACTTGCTAGGTGATTGTTAGCTGCTGCGGAATCTTTTTGCTTTGTACATGTCAGATTTTTAATTTTCACCTTTTCTATTTTTCCATGTATTTTTTATTTTTAATTTTTTTTTTCTCGGGCTACCACATTGTACGCTCTTGATGTAGCATATTTGATCATTTTTTACCCTTTTGTTATAAGGAGGAAAAAGTCCTTCAAGTGCTTTTTAATTTTCTTCCATATCAGTTTGCAAATTATAATAAATAGCAAATGGGCCAATAACATATTCAGAAGCATCATGCACTACCAGATATTATTTATTGACATTCTCAAGTAAAATATTTTTTTTTTTTTTTTTTTTTGCCTTTAGTTATCCTCAAGAGGATTTGAACCTATGACCTCTGATTTTTTGTGACATTACCTCACCACCAGGCCACCTTCTTGGGTTAAATATTGTGTTTTCAAGCCCTTCTACTTTTAAAAATTTTTACACGAGCACCTTCTGTCCACGAAATAACAGGTATGGCTCGCAGAACGGATGCGTGGAGCCTTCCTTTAACCATACTGTACAAGTAAAACAATGTGGTTCTGTCTTTTAAACATTAAACTCCTCTTTCAGGCATAAGTAAAATGATGATGTTTTGTCTTTTAAACATTAAACTACTCTCTCAGGCATTTCATCGAACACATGGAGAGCAGTGGTTAAAGACACCCACGCGCAGCCGAATAAGCTATTAAGCTCAATCAATTTCAGCAACCAAGCAATATTTGTAACTATAACGAGTAACTATTGGTACGTGGTAACTAAGATAGGCTTCAAATAAGAATTCATACTACCAACCAGATAACTACATAACATTATTTGATTACGAACCACAGAGAAGATCAGTTCTTGAATTCTATCAATACCTTTAGCTTCAGGCTTTCCTAAAACGACTTGCAATTCATGCTTAGAAATATATCCATCACCGTCTTCATCAAATACCTTAAAAGCTTCTGACATATCAAACTCTTCCTGCGTCAAGGCGGCGTCCAATGATTGATGAAGAACAACAAAATCTTTGAGAGCAAGACCATCATTTCAAGGGTTTACATGAGATCTGATTGTAGATTCGAGTTCGGAGAAATCAGTGCTTGGCTGAGATCCTGAAATGTGATCATGCCATCGCCATATTTGTCAAACTTACCGAAAAATGCAGCGGAGACTGGAGGAATTGAGACTGGCTACGGAGGAGGCCGCTTTCCGCTTATGCTTCCATAGCCGCTTCTTTTTGGTTAGCAATAACATGTTAAAGAAAAGAGAAGAGTAAGTATGAAACGTGGGTTACAAAAAAAAGAAATAGAAGAAAATATAGAGAGGATATGTATACAGACTAATATTCTTCGACTTGGTTGGTTTGGTTGAATGGCGAATTGTTCTTCATTAAACTTGCAATATGGCAATTCAATATTAGATAAGTGGTGGTCTGAGGAAGCTATTTTGTTTCCAACATTAGATTAAATTAGATTAGCAATGATTGGGTGTGGTCAAGAACGAGTATGAAATGTGCATTCCAAGTGTTCGATGAAATGGCTGAGTGAGGAATAAGGAGAAAGTAAGACGGAAGGACCAAAACAACGTCGTTTTGGTGGATTTGGCTTGATAACTATTGCCACCACGTGCCCTCTGTCCATCTGCGAGGCACGCCCATTATCTATATCTATTGTCTCGTGGACGAAGGGTGTTTATCTAAAAATTTTTGAAAGTAGAAAGGTTTGAAATTACAATTTTTAAATTTAGGATGCCAATAAATAATATCGTGGTAGAATATGATGCTAAATATGTTAGAGCAACCCCAATGGTACTCTTTCTTTTACAAAGCATCTTTTAAATTATGAAGTGCATCTAACATGTAGATTATGGAGATTATCTGTTCAACTCCAATACACTCTTTATAATAACTCTTTATTTTGTTTTTCCCAAAAAATAATTATCAATTTGTTTTTCTCTTTCTCTATTAATTCTTCTTCATTTAATTGGAACTTTAAATGTCATTAATTACAAAATGCAGTAGAGAGTCACTGTGACTCTCCACAAATAGAGAGTGATAGTCACTTTGTATTTTATTTTTTGGAACATAGAGAGTGGGTTGGAGCCAAAATTTAGGAACCAACTCTGATTAATGTGAATAAAGAGTGGATTAGGGATGCTCTTATTAGCCTAGCCAGTACTCCTAAATAGCGAATGCTCCTAAACTTCACCATTACCATTAACTCTGATAATAGCTCCTCAGTCCTCAATCATTTACATTAAAAAAGCCGGATTTTTTTTTTCCTTTTAGTATAGTTATAAACTCACGCACTCATATGTGAATAGGAGATTGAACTCAATTCTGTTAGGACTCAAGGGCAAATATTTTACTGCCTCTGGCTCTCAACCACAAAAGAGACAGATTTTGTTCTTTTTCAAATTTTGTTTTTTTTTTGGTTCATTTTTAATTTTCTTTTCATTTATTGAATTATTGCTTATTATAAAGTAAAGTTACAGTTTATTATAACTGGACAATAAATGATTGATAAATAGTAGATCTGTTTACCTAAATTTTCTTATAAATAACTTACAGAAATTTTTTTTTCTTTTTTTGCTAAAAACGATGTAAATTTTTAGTAGATTATAAAAGAAAAAAGAACATTTTGATAGAGTTGAATATAAATAACTTGATTACATTGAAATTTTAGAAAATAAATTACTTTGTCAAACCATTCTACTTATAAGCGAAATAAATAAATAAACATCACGTTGTTTCTTATTTTGAAGCTGCTTATAAGATTAAAAAAAAATGCAAAATATAAGTTTAGAAGAACCAAGGAAAAAATAGGCAAAAAAAGATAAGTTTTGTAAAACAGATAAGCAGATTGGTTATAATTTAAAAAACTCCTTATAAGGAGGTTTGACAACTTATAAGCATCGGTAAACACCCCACAATTTGATCCTTTTGATGCCACTAATGTTGAGGCTAATTGGCCTTCATGTGAAAAATAAAAATTTGTATTTGATGCTGCCAAGCAACTCAAACGTCAATATAAGAAATCTTTAGTCTAATATGCCATATCAACATCATTAAGAATAACGCTAGAAAATATTAAATTCATCAGCTACTGAATTGCAATAATTTATACAATCAGGTCTTAAAAACTCTGTGCTACTGCTTGGTCCATTATATTCCTGTCATGTAAATGGCAATGTAATATACTTCCCAAATTTGTGTCCAAATTTCCACTCAGCACCTCTTAGCACACCAATGACCTTAACGATTTTGAATTCAATCCCTACTGAAACAAAAATTGCTCCGCATGCGAACAAGATCATTGAGAAGAAAAATTGAGCAAGCTATAAATTAAACCTACAAGAGATTATCAAGTTGTGTTTGCAGCTCCTGTATGGACACCATATTAATGACCGTTTGTTCTTCAGGGGTATATTCTGATTTTACAAGAGACTGTACTTGAATATGTGCTTCCACAATATTTGTCCTGTACACCAGTATTTAAATTGCAACAAAATAAGCAAAAACAATTATATCATAGCTACAAAAACAGCACTCCCCCTTTCCCACAATTTGTCACATTATTTGTCACATTGTGACAAATTTGTCCATCATAAGAAACTACTCAGTAGATATTATGGAATATTAATGAATTTTTTTATACCTTTTATCCTATATAGCAGAGTGAATAAAACTTACTTTATTGGTTTGAAAAGTATTGTTCTTGTTGATGGATTCTGCAGATAAAGTTTCATCTTCGCCATCACCAATGGCAATTCTTGCTGAATAGCAGCGTTTACCTGTTCCAATTTTTTTTTTTTTTTTTATGAAATCAGTTGAATTCACCAATTTTAATGATTGTTAATTCTCAGTATTTTAAGCTTATTTTGATACGCTGTATTATATAATATACTCAAATGCATGTTTGATGTATAGTGAGTTTCAGCTGAACAAGTTGTGAAGCTCTCAAGTGAGAATGATAGGAGTAGCATTGTTCATAGCTTATAACTGACATAGCAGCAGCTGAGCTACTTGAAGAATACAGCATACCTTCTGAACAAGTTCAGCCACCTTGTCTGGAGTGGCAAAGGCTTGATCCTTAAGTGGTTTGGCCATGATCGAGTCTACTTTCTGATTTTGACTACCAGAGGACAGTGCAACTTTTACCGCTGTAACCTGAAAATAAATAATAAAGTAGTCATGCTTCTAGATGTAATACAAAGAATTATAATAAAGAATAGGAGAAAGAAATATGGTTGGCTAATGTTTAACTACCAACACTCTAAACCTAAGAACGCTCATTCTTGCCCCAAAAAAAAAAATCCTCTACCCTTGAGGGGTAGAAAAAATAGAAGGAAAAGCTGCAAAATTTTCTATGTGGGTAAATAATAATGTCCTGGATAGGCCCATCTAGAACCAATAAGTAAAAGGTTAATAAACTGTGCTCCTGTCTCTTCCAATCCAGGGAGCTGAGGGCCATGCCAGCTGATACACTTCTACGTATGTTTGCCAAAAAATAGTTAGTTTGTTGGTAATTAATTATGAGAATAGTTAACCTTGGTAGCAAATGACAGCATCGGATCCACAACCAGTTTAGTGACTGACATAATGAACTCCTCACAAGTTGCTTTTAGGCTTTTCTCCAGTTCCTTCAAATAGAAAAACCAACAGATTAAAGCACTCGTATGGTATGAATAGGAAAATATGTCAATGCGCATTCAGTGTCCCAAAAATAGAAGACGTTAAACAAAACCAAATTGTGGGATAATGGTCTGATTAATAGATCCCGGGTGAACAAGGGTATAGAACAAAAAGCCATGGTATGGAATTGCAAAGAAACCACACATACAAATTTAATAATTTAAAACATACAAGTCCGTTTGATTCAAAAACAGAACAAAGAATCTAAGACTATTAATCAAAAGTCGCACCCTTTTGGCATCTACTTGACTTTCAAGAACTCGAGGAGACAGAGTCCTTGCCAGTGAAGATGATCTTGACCAATCGAAAAGAGAAGCCTGACCTCTAAGTATCCGTCTCAAGTGCTCCTGGAATTCAGAGCAAAAAATGACTCCAATTGTATATCAAAGGAATATGATACTACTATACATTAAAAGGAAAATAAAAAGAGTCAGAGCTTCCATTTTAGAGAAACTAACCAGCAAATGGGAGAAGTCGAGTTCCTTGTATGTGACTGAAAATTCTATATCAAATGGAGCAATCTGAAAACAAAAACTTAGAAGTTATATCCAGTTGCTTTGATCAGTAACTACTGATAAGAAAAAGAGGAACAAAGGAATAACCTGCTCCCTCAATATCAAAAGATGTTTGATGAGGAAGAGCTGTCCATCCATAGCTGTTGTTTTCTTTGCAATGAGTTTGCTTGCTTTCTGTATCAAATATTTAGAGGGGGAAATGTAAGGGTTAGTATCAACAAGCACTTATGATTTCTGCCTACCATAATACTGAAAATTATATTGCAACCACTCACTTGGATAGATAGGGAGCAAACTTCTACTGCTTCCTGATATGAAATAGCAACCAAGAAAATGAAGAAGAAATTGGTTAACAACATAGGCACTAGAAGAATATAATATTGGTAAAAAACATATAACACACAGCTGGAGTTCCAAAGATCCAACCTGTGCTAAACCAGTGAAGACAGATGGTTCTAGACAACGATACAACTTCAAAAGGCATGATAAAGTTTTCTCCAGTGGTGGGTACCAAGTTTTAAAAACATCTGTGTTCTCTTCAACCTGCAATGTGCGACAAAGTTGAGAAGAAATAATAATGCTGACAGAGATATATTTTTTCCCCTTTTCCAAATCCAAATAAATATGGCCAAGCACAACTATCTGGCAGTAACCACAAAGCACGACTTGAACTTTAAGTTTTTGGTATTCCAAAGTACATGTAAGAGTATATGGATATCCAGTATCTGTCTGAACTGCCCATTAGCTTGAATCAAATTAAATACATGTGCCAACCAAAACACAACTACCATGCTCTGACTTCATATGCTAAAAATTTTCTGTTACGTGATGGCATGAATATAATTCTAACATCAAAGAGGTACTCATGGTGGGATGCCATGTTTCACTTGGTACTATGGTCGATGATGATAAAATATGATTAGTAATATTTTGCAGCACTGCATCTTCAGCCTAGTTCTGATGCCCATACTTTTGGCAATCAGGAGAACAATATCTGACAGACACACGTCCAGTACAGTGGAATCAGTACATGTAACAGCTGGAATAACTGAAGGACCAAAAAAGCCCCTCTAGGCAGATAAGGGAAACCACACTTAACCAGCTTTCAAGGACATTTAGCATGCTTAAAATGGATAAAAATCAATCAGAAAATAGAAAGACAGTTTGTGATACTAACAGAACTACTTTCTGGTTTCATCTCAGCAGATCTCTCCAGCTTTGCAGGGTAATCCAAATCTTCATCAGAATGAATGTAATTGGCTATCTGCAAAAGAAACAAGATAAAGGTTCAAAACATATGTCCCAAAAATGCTGTCACAGTGGTAAATTATATGATCTCCCAAATGAAAAAAAATCAAGGGTACAACTTGGGGGGAAACTAATTTTGATTGTTTATTTCTAACTCAAAGTACGACAGATCATCTTTCTCAATTTCGCTGGAAATATCCTAATTCAATGAGCTGCATATGCTACTTGCTAGACACTAAGAAGTAATTCCTGTGGCATAAAAAATCTGAATTGCAAGGAAAATTCATTCCAAAACTACCCTCCAAATTCCAGAGTCCAATAATGCATAATAAATTTTGGAAGATAATTCAAGCAACAGTCAGATAATGAGTAAGCTATCTTTTGCTTAGATGAAGATGAAAAAGGTCTCCAATTCTGTTCATGTGCAATTTCTCTCAAAAAGTTTCCATGTTTACTAACTAGGCACGAAGTTAATAAAGGATGAACAAGTCACTTTTCACCAAAAAAAAAAAAAAAGCACCTCATCACGAATGTATGTTCGAGCACGGAAAGTTAGTCGCTCATGAATATCAGCCAAAATTCTTTCCAGTGTAGGACGTAGACCAGCCAACGACTCGCTCCGTCTGCTAAGTTGTTCCCCCAAGACTTCAACTTTAAGTATATTAACCAATTCACAAAGAAGATCAACATTTGCTTCGTGAATAAGTTTTGGGCGCAGTGTATCATATAAGTAAGTAGACCTGCAAAATAGGTCACAGATTTGAGAGTGAGGAAAACCACAAATAGATGCACATACCAAAAACAAAGTGAAATTAGAAAAAGGTCCTTCAGAAAATAAGGCAGACGAAACTTACAAGGGATCTATCAATGGAGCCAAACAAGAAGCATCCTCTGAAGAAGATGGGAAAAAGTGATCAAAGAGTTGGTGCTCAAGTTGACAAACCTGCAGTTTCCAGTTGCATCAACCATACCGGTAAATGTTATACAGCCCCACAAAATATACAGGGCAGGAGAAGAATTCACATGATAAAGCCACCTATTCTGGATTCACGCCTTATGATATGAGATGAATAAAGCAAATTAGTTTAACATATCCTAGTTGAGATCCTAGGAATGGACTCAAAAATATTCCAAACAACAAGTTGAGGGGTACAAACTAAAAGAAAATTGTGCTAGGTCTCCCCTTACTGACAATTAAATGTTCACAACACCAAAAGTAAAAGCACTAACAATGAGAAACCAGATAGCATTGTAAGTATAAATGAATTCATTCAAGAAATGGGGGAAAAGAAAAAAGGAGAGGAAGCTTGCAAGCAATAGGACAAAGTCATGTTCAACCCAAATCTAGTTGGAGCCAGCTATTTTCCACAACACAAGTATGAGAACTGCATGACTAAGGTTGATTGATCCCCAATAAACCCTTCCTCCCATGAAAACTATGATTAGATACAAATAAACGGACAAATATTTTTCAACAAGAAATTGATGAATACACAATACATATGCAGGAATATTATTTGGTGGCATCAATCTACCTGCATTAGATATGCACATCCAGATCTAGTTAAGGATGGCAAGGCCTCTTTCTTTGCAAACTCAGATATTCGCTGAAGTACAATGCCTTTAACCTGGATAGCAGAAATAGACAGGAAATTTTATTAGACAGTGATCCAGAAGAGTAAAAGGATAGTATACAGAAAATAATGGGCTCACCAAAGAAAGCCGTTGTTCACAATATAATTTGTGGCATTCTGCAAGGATTTGAGCATATTCTTTTCTAGATGATCTGCTTTCTATTTCCTCCAAAATGGGCTTGAGCTGCAATAATTATCTGTTAGTTGCCCCTAGAGTATAGAGCCTATACGCAAGAATGACACCCTCCACATGAAATTTACTTTTCCTCAGAAAATCATTTAAGTTGGCATTTAACATCTCAAAACTAAGAGCAAACAACAGCCCTTACCTCATCTGCCACTGCTTCAAATCGGACATATATAACAGATGCCTCTACAACCTCAGAAACTGAGGCCTTATTTCCACCAGCACCCCGGATAGCTGCCTGAACCTGAAAAAAAAAAACAACACATGCCACAGGCAAGAGTATAAGAATGTAAATGCCACATGCACACATCTTAAAAGCTTTTATGCGGAATGGGATATTTTACCTGAGAAGAAGCACCTTTCAGGACAGATAGGACATGAGAGCGAATCATACCCAGGGCTCTAGACTGTTAAAGCCACATGAATAACGATAAATATTTGTAACTACAAACATATTTTATAGATTGTTATTTGGTGGTAGCTGAATCAAACACAAAACAAATTCCTCACTACTGGTTTACCTGTAGTTGTCGAAATTTGAGCAAATAAACGCTGGATTCTGCATATTGTGGATTGCTTTCAACATACCTGTGGTAGACAAAAGAACCAATTGTAAGAAGATTTTTTTTTTTTTTTTGAAAAAAAAAACACATCAGTATAGTCCCTTGGAGGATATGACAAAATTGCCCACTGATATCACAGAGCAATATCACAGGACACAGTCTCAGATTTAAATATCCTGATAAAAAATCCACTTACGATATGCACTCATCAAGACGCTTGAGTAGTGGAAGAAAATTCTCACTTCCAACATTCACTTTTGCAGAATAAAAATTTGTAGCAATCTGCATGGATATGAAAAACCATAATTCATTTAATTATAAATTACAAAACACAATGAATAATTTGTGAACTTTTTTACTGCATGCAGATAAACCAAAATGGCAAGCAATGAAAAGAACTTCTAAAGCGCAGAAGAATGATAAATATAGGTATCCAGAAGATTCATGAATAAATCCATAAAATCCAGCTTTAGATCTAGGGGAAAAGAGTGAACATCTCAGTACTATGAATGGATATAGAATTTGATGTGGTAGTGGTAAATGACTAAATCAATAGCAACAATCGAATATATATAGCCAAATGATAAATTGCAACAAATCATACCACATCTCATGGATAATTCAAGAGTTAAAGTACAACAGAATTTTTCTTTTTCCTTCAAAATCTTGCAGAAACTCAAACAGGATCAGAGTATTTCCAAATTCTTAAAGCATTCTAGCTAACTAGTCTATAATCAATAGCATGGTGAAGAGAGTGTGATCATTTGGATTTCAAGAGATATGAACTTGTGAGAGCATGCATAATATATTGGTGCTAAATATGTATACTCCTTATCCACAGAGCTTATTTCCAATGAGGAATGATAACATCTAAGGTTCTGAGACTTGTTTAACTTATGAAGATTAGTGTACCGGTAGAAAAAAGAGGTCAAGAAAGAAAAATGCAACATATAAATAGACTGAAACTCTAGGCAAGATAGCATTCAAACCTTACATTCTCCAATTCATCAAAATAGTGGAGCTTACTGCGAAGCGCATCAGCAAACTCTATCAGTCGTTGCTTCTCTATCAACTGCATACAAGAACTAGAAATGAGAAAACCAAACCAACCAATTTACAATTAAAAGAGTACATATATATTACACAATCCAGCATTTCAATAGTTAAAAGGCAAAATTAACAAATGTAAGTACTGAGGCAAACTTAAAACTTAGGATCATATAGAATTTATGGTTTAGACATAACATAAACAAGAAAAGTGTGATATTCGACTAGTTCACAATATTCCAGCAAATTTGAGACAGAAGGAGAGATATATATATAATTAATATCATTACATATCCTTAATCCAAGTTCACAAAAAACCAATATCGAAGCTGTAAGCCCTACACTTGGAAGATCAAATCCACCAAAACAGATAAAAAATTAAGATTTCCCATACTAGATTGACAAGATCTACAAGCATGGAAAAGAAGCTAATTCCCACATTAATTGCAAGAAAGAGAGTACAAAAAAGAGAGAAACCGCACCAGTCTATCACAGGCATCATGAAGAGTCTTGGTCTTTGTTGCTACTGCCTGATGTTGCAATTGTAATTGATTAAACAAATCTAGAGTTTCATCCACCTGTGTGATAAGAGACTCGATCATCTCAATCAAGAGTTGAAAAGAAAAACAACTGTGAAAGAGCTACGACAAATTCAAGTACATCCTCAAGTTGTGCGGGGGGAACATCAACATACCTGACGAAGAATATCATCACACGTCTGTATTCGCTCCGTCAAAGTGTTGACATAGTGCTGATACTTTTCCTCTGTCTATGAACACAGGAAAACAAGTTTAATCTAAACCAATGTTCACAACAAATATACAGAGCATTTCAATTTCTAACCTACGAATAAACATCAACTAACCTCAGATTTCATGGCTGATTCAAGATCAGTAAACCATTTGTAGAACTGCATCGAAAGGAAAAATAAATCCATATGTTAAATGAATATAGTTCTGAAAATCAAAGCAATTACACAAATTCAAGCGTCTCATTTCACAGACAGGATTTTCAAACTGAAAACCATAAAATGGTAAAAAGACTAAATTAGTAGAGATGAAATAAAACGCAGATGGACTATGGATATGAAGAAGATTGCTCACTTGATTTGTATTAACTAAAACAGCTTCTATGGCTTGTGAATCTCCAAAAGCACTGTCCTTAATGGAAACAGCTAAGCCACCGTTTTCCTGCCCAGAGATGTGGTCTTGGGCCTATAAAAGAGCACAGCCGATAACTTCTAACTTTCAAAATAAAATCTGAAATAGCCAAGAATTTAAGACGGGAAAAAAGGAAGTTGAAAATCTAACCAGAGTGGTGGGATATGGCCGCTCTGCAACGGCATGAGACAGAGCGACAATTGCTGCTTGCTGCTGCTCAGTGAGAGGAGTATTCTGCAATGCAAAATGGATAATTGTTCAAATAAAGCGAAATTCAGAGGAAGTGCATGGATCAGGTCCAGAAGCTCACAATGGGAAACAAAATTAAGATTGGAAAAAAATGAATTGAATATGAAATGCAAGTGTCAGTAATTCAAATTGGTAAATCAGATCTAGCATTTTGAATATTGCTGGCATTGAATTATGAATTTGGCGATTACAAAGGGATCAAAGCTAAAGATCTCCATCAAAGAAGAGTAAGAAGAAGAAGAACCTGTTCCCAAGTAGAAGTGAAGTTGTATCCTTTGGAAATAGCTACAGATTTGTGGAGATTCGGAGGGGTTCCCTTGGTTGCCATAATTGTTCGATTTGGGGAGAAGGATGAGTAGTTGTGCGACTGGAACCAGCGACGGTTAAACTATGAAGAGTCCTCTATAACCACCGTGAGTTCATTACGACGTCGTCGGTACAGGCGAACGTTGGTCAGAATTAAGTACAGATAACTAAATTGAACTCGGAAATATTAGAAACTATGTAGGTCTCGGGTTTTATGTATGTGTTTGTTACTGTGTTTCGTCTAAGCGGGCGTAAAATAACGAGATCGAGACGTAGACCAGAAGGAAAACCAGTTTTAATATTGGAATCTTTAAAAATGCTTTCTTGCATACATAAGTTTCTACATCTATTTTTCATTAAAAAAAAAAAAATTCTACATCTATTTACATCACCATAGCTTTAAAATATACTTGCTTCTTTGGTTTACTTTATGTAGTCAAAATTTTCATTTATATGGTAATTTTTTTTTTTTTTTTTGGACAATGTAAAGTGAGTTATTTAAAATGCGAAAAGTTCATATTTTTTAGTAAGAATAAAAAAAAAATTAAGGGTAAATTAAAAAAAAATTTGAGATTCTTTTTTTCTTTTTACTGGAAATATTTGAGATTCTTAATAATTGTGAAAAAGTAAATGTGCCTGTATAAAATGAACTAGAGACTAGCATACATATTACTCATGTACAAGTTTAAAATATATATTTTTTAAAAAATATATAAAATGGCTAAAATTTATAGCAGTATTTTAAATCTGTAATACTATCAATAAAACTTATTTTAACTTCAAAAGCTTTTACTAAGAGAAAAAATACCAATTGAACCCAACATGTCGTCACTCAGCCAATATATTAATCCAATTGGGAAAATTTGATTTTCGGTGCAAGTGCAGAAATTGTGGTCTATAAATGGAATGCGGAGGAGATAAAATGACACGCTCAGTTGATGCCAATGTTTTCGGTACTGGATTAGAGATCAAACCAACCTTCCTGCTGGTTCACGGCCAGACCGGTTGAACCAGATTATTTTTTTTTATTTTAATATTTTACTATAAATATTCTAATTTTTTTTTAGTTTTAATATTTTACTATAAATATTCTAATATAAACTAGTAAGATATGAACTACATAAATAAATAAATTATAGTTCAAATTTAACAATATCACATAATATGCTACTGTTGAATGTTCTTTAAAGTTCAAATTTTAAATTTTGTTAAAAAAATTTTTTTTCAACTTAAATAAAAAAAAATAGCATAAATAAATATAATTGTGAAACTAAAACATCATAGAGAAAAGTAAAACACAAAACCAAAAGGAAATAGTTTACATTGAGAAAGAAAAAGGAAAAGAAATATCGGTATTTTAATAAATTCACTTTCTACTGTTTTTTGTTATGCAAATCGAACAGTGGATTTTGAATCTGAGTTTATCTTATTATGCAAACTATAAATATTATTGTCTCAGACTGAGATACCTCATCTCTTTCTTCCACTTATTGACATAAATAAATAACTTTCATTCTTTTCTTCACTTATTTTTTATTATAATCGTTTTCTTCACTTAGATCCCATCTGTCCTTTATTTTCTTTTTAATATTAATGAGACGTTTCAACCAACACAACTACCATAGTTGCTATTGGCGATCGCAACCAAACGCCATCACAAAAGAGATGAAGATGAACAAGATTTAGTTTAAAATTGAAAACACCCAAAAAACACGTCATATTTGAAAGAACCGTCTGGTTCGAGTCACCGAATCGCTGGTTGAACTCGATTTTTAGTTGAAATCTGGTTGGTTACATAAAGTAGACCGGACAGGCTGCCGGTTCCTGGTTAAACCAGGTTGACGGGTAGATCCCGTCCGGTTTTAACAACCATGTTGACACCGGAGTGAAAACTTGAGAGAAAAAACTTTATTCAATTACACATAAAAATCCAGTAAACTGTTGTGAAAAAAAAATTATGACACCTTTATGTAGCTTGCAAATGAAGTGAAAGTTACAATTGAAAAATTCATGTCTATACACAATTAAGGAATCAGGCCTTAACATCAGTTACCCCTTCAGGAGATATCTGAAAACGGGCTTCAGCTTCGGCTAAACATGGAGAACTTATCACTTTACAGATGCGTTCCTCGCCTCTTCCCTTCCTCAGAGCAAGCCTATGTCAAGCAATTGATAATCAGTAATAAGATGTTTTTTTATTCCCTTGGGATAGAAGTTGGAGTGGGTCAAACCAAAATACCTTGTAGTGGAAGCATGAGCCATAATATTACCACCAATAGGCTTAATTTGAGGCCCTGCGAAAAGAGCAGAACCATCTACTTGTGCTACTACTTGGTTTGTGATTACAACAGCCACCCCAAACTGCAGTGAACCACCAAATATCGTAGCATGAGATGAAGAACACTTCCACCACAAAGAATTGCCTCTGGCATGCATTTTATTTGTACAAGTACTGCTGATATATACAATAGAAAAGAGCATGTACCTCATCTGCTAACTTCTGAAGGCTCCTAAGGAATTTCGCAAGATGCATTTGGCGAGCAGACAATTCTCCTCTTCCGGAGAAATCTGTTCTGTATAGGGCCGTGGCACTGTCTACTATCATAAGGGCAAACCTACAGAACCATGGTCCGATGAAACAGTTAGGTTTCAAGAAGAAAAGCTGTGTGTATATAAGTTTATATAATAATAATGTCAAAGAAACTGAAATTTATTAGCAGTTGTGAGCGAAGACTTCTCAAAAATAAAAACAAGTTCTTAGAAGTAAAATACACATTCTTCATTCCATTTAACCAGACAACTCAGTTACTCCTCAATATATGTAATACACATTCTTCATGATAAAAAAAAACACTGAAAATCACTTTTCCAAGGCAGGTAGCATGGTTCACTGTGGATGTGACACAACCATTATACGCAATAAAGAAAAGTTATACTACCTTGTTTCCACCATCATTGAAGCTGCTTCAATCAGAAGCCTTGATTGATGATCCGTGTTATATGCACGAGCATAGGCAACATTCTCCAAAACATCAGGACCATTCAATCCAAACCTGATACATTTATGACTTTCATTAACCAAAACTGATAACAGATAAGAGAGGGGGCATAGTTCTCTTGTCCAGAGATCTGAGCTATCACCTGTCTGCTATCTGTAATAGTCTCTGTGGCCTAAATGTGCCCTCAGCATCAATATACATGGCTTTTCCCTCCCCACCCCCTTGATCTACTGGAAGCTGAAAGTACCAAAAGTGCATTAGATGCTGAGTTTAATAAGTTGAGATGCCAAAATTGTCCAATTCAAATGGATTGAAAGCTCTGTTTAGACAATGGCCCCTAGCAACAACCAAATGTCATAATTATATCTAATAAAAAAACAAATCTAACAAGAAAAAGATCACATTCAAATATATGGGCAATTTATTTAAAAATTACATTTATCCATTTGACCTTTGAAACAAAACTGTAATCCTTCTTTTTTTCTCCTTTTTCAGAATTAGATCATCTCTTGTTGAAGCAAAATTGAATGGAATGAAGTGCTTACTTGACAAGTGACACAGAGTGTGTGGCACAGTTGAGTCTTGCCAGAGCGAAACTCACCATATATCTCAGTAATAGATCCTGTCTCAATCCCTCCTGTTAAAAGGCACTCATGTTAGATTGTAACAATGCATGACCATAACCTACCCCATAGAGATACTAATATTCACAACAATTATAGTTGAAGTTTGAACACAAAGTTTCAATTACACAACACTTGCCCTCCAATATCTTGTCAAGTTCTGCTGATCCAGATGTTATCTGAATTATATCTAACCTCTGAGCATGGAGTTGGCTAGCACTAGTAAAACCCAGAGGCACAAGTTTTGAAGCTGTAAATGATCCAGCAATTATCATATCAGTGTCTATACTAACAAATAAGAACTAACAGTGTGAGGTAAAAAGTAAGAGAGAAAGGAAGACAGTTAAAGTTGAAGGACATGCCTGCTTCAAGTATTTTATCAACTTTAGCTTCACTGATTCCTTTGATTTGCAAAAGCTCTTTCCGTGGAGAGTAAGCAACAGACTCAACAGTACACAGACCGGCATCTTTAAGTTTTTTAACGTCTACGGCAGCAATTCCAGAGTCCTTGAGTTGGAGATAAAATATATCAAAAAGGGATGGAAACACAAATCTAAAAACAGCAATCCAATTAGGGCAATATCATGTCATCACTGGAATTGAAGTAGCTTAAGCATATAAACTAAAGACAACAAATTTCTAGAAAAGAGCTTTGACATGAAATAAAGCTAGTCTCAACGGCGGACATGTCAATGAAATACAAACCAAGAATGGAAGCAACCAACTTCAGAAACACTAACAACAAATGCATGAGGATGTAAAACAAACAAACAAACAAAATGTATAATAAATGGAATCCAGGTTGAACAAACAAACCCATTTCTGCTAGTATTATAAAACTTAAGTAGTACTCCACCTGAACACAAATGATGTATGTCACCACCATTCAGAGCATCGAAGTTACGAACAGAGACCAGTTAGCATATGCCCTTAATCTTCTACAATAATTAAGATTGAGAAATCCAGCTTGGACAACACACCATAGAATAGTCAAAATCTCAAAAAGCTGCAAAGTCCGTTTCTATAATAGAATCTTGACTGCTTAGCTACTGTTCAAGTAAAACCCATTTTAATGTTCAATCGAGTAGACCCATTTGGGTAAATATCTAATCCTATTTATCTCAATTGCAAAACACGAACTTGAGACTAAAAGAAGCCACTCCACAGCGGTACCGAAGAACACAAAAACCCATATCTAAAGGATGTTTTAGATCGGCAATATACTTCGATCAAAGTAAGAAACTGCTCAATCAAAAATTGGGTAGTACTAAAATGATAAATTAAATGAAAAAGGAATCACATTGAAAAAACCCAAAAAAGAAAGCTGAAAATTAGCCAGTTCAGGCGGAGCCCCAACTTGTTTTAGACAACTGAAACCAGCCAGAAATGGAAGAATCCAGAACACAATCAATTAAGGATCTTGATCATTAACTTTGGGATCATTCAAGCCAATTAACCCATTTCAATTCATAAGTAAAGTGAGCCAAGACGATCAACAAACCCAAAAAATGAATAACTCTGAAGCAAAATTACCAAAAGGAAAAAATATCCATTTGATTACACCTCATTTTTTATCCATACCCAGTTTTAGAATTAACAAAATATAAGATACATAATCGAAAATCTACGGAAAGAATAAATCTTTTTGAGAATTTAATTACCTGTAGCTGCTCAATAGGGAAAGGGCCATGCTGGATTTCTTCAATTTCTTCCTGTTGTTGCTGTTGCGGATTAGCTATCCTCTGGTTTCTTTGCTGCTCCATTTTCACGATTATCCTTCCTTAGCTCAGAGGGAGAGAAAGTGAAAGGAAATGGTGAAGCGTGGATACCGACTGAGGGGAAGCAAAGCAACACGTTCAAAAGAGATTGCGAAGCGCCAAAAAATTATTGGTAAAAACTAATTTAAAAAGAAAAAGCTTGTCATGGAAGTTTTGCGCTGTCACGTGACCTAATACTCTTATCATTTGTATTATTGGGTCAATTTTTGGGCATTTAGAGCCCAACCCATAACCTTTAATTTCAGTTAAAACAAAACAGAACGAGCAAGTGAACTGTTAGTTACCTGTGCTTCCCAGTCCATTTTCATTTTATTACTCGGCGATTCGGCGAAAACTGGCAGCTGGTCGGCCGTGCGTTGCCGCAGTGTATTATCGTCTTCGAAGCTCTGGCTACTCCCGTTAAAAGACGACTCTTTGCTCCTCAATCTGTGAGATTTCTCTATAGTTCATTTTGGTTTTTTTTTTTCAAATTAACCTGTAAAGTAATCATTTTGTTACTACACTTATATGGATTCAGATGGGGACCGGTGATGAAGTTGTGGAAATTGACAGCTTAGAAAAGGGTTTATTATCAGAATCGCGCGATGGTGCTTCTCGCGAAGAAAGCGAAGCAGATGATGATGAAGTTCTTTATACGGCGTCGTTTGAAGAAATGGAAGAGAAATTTATCAAATACCAAACAGCACAATGGGTTCTATACTCTTTGCTATTAATATTGGCTTGGGGGATTGGGTTATTCATGATTCTGTATATACCTGTGCGAAGATATATCTTGCGGAAAGAAATTCGGTCCAGAAAACTTTATCTTACACCTAATGCCATTATCTATAAAGTAATTTATCACTATTTTTTTAATTTTCTTGGTGCTTATTGGAGTTAATGTTGATGAATAGAATACTTGTTCAATTACAATTTGCAAGTATTTTGATTGGGCCTATTTAATAAAGTTATGCCTTTAGTTAATTCTTTGCCTGATATTTTGGTTCTTTAGTTCAGGTCACAAAACCAGTAGCATTTCCATGTTTTGGAGTGTTAAAGAAAGAGAAGCATGTCTTATTACCTTCTGTTGCTGATATTGTAATCGAGCAAGGTATGTTGAATTTATTCTTTTTTGTTATTGTTTATCTGTTTGCTTGTTTATTAACATTTGTACAAGTGAACGTTTAATCTTTGTAAGACATAAGCATTGTAAAATTGTTGATTAAAGAAGGCGTGTTGTTGCTTATCTTAAGTCGGAAATTTTTGTAGCAGCCACTTAGAACATTAGTAATATATATATATATATATAGGCCTTTAGTGGATTGTCCTAAACATTGTCATAGAGGCTGGAAAAAACGTATTCTTAATCATTTATTAATCAAGCAAACTATTTGTAAATAATTCTTCAGTAAATACAAAAATTTTCAATCTGTACTTTCAAAAAAAAAATGTTGTCTTATTCTTTTGAAGTATTTTGTTCAATTAATATTTTTCTTGGAGACCCACGTCAAGTATTTCCTATTATTCTTTCTTATATTGACTGTTGCCAGTACCTTTATATGTGATCGAATCATTTGTAGGCGTTACCATTATTTCAATCTTCTTAAAGTTTCACAAGCGTTTCTAAATGTCACCAGGATATTTACAGTCTCTCTTTGGCGTGTACTCTCTGAGAATTGAGAATGCTGGTGTAAGAGGGCCACCGAGTGATGACGTCCAAATTCAAGGGGTTGCAAATCCAAGTGCCTTCAAGAAGGTTTTATCTCCCTTTTAAATGTTAGTTGCGGTAAATTGCTTAACAATGGGGGGAATGTGACCATATTTCCTGTGATGCTCTTTTCAGGCTGTCTTGTCACGGTTGTCGTACATGAGAAGCGAGTTTGGTTCTAGAAAAGGAATGTTTGAAGAGATTCCTAGTTTGAGGTTAGGTCATTCATCATCACCTTGGGTAAGGCAGAAGAATACCTCCAACTAGCCCCTCTCTCTCTCTCTCTCACATTCCAAGAATTATTTAAGTAATTTCTTGCACTGAGTTAGTTATTATTTTTATTAAGGAGCATTGACATGGCAAGCATTCTTATTAACATCTAACACTCCTTGTTAGGATTCCAATACTCCAATTTTTGGGTTTGATTTCTTATTCTTCACCTTGTTGCAGATGTCGCCATCGAAGTCTTTCAAGCACGAGTTTGTTCCTAATTCAGGCGACTTGATGCTACTACAGAAGCTTGATGAAGTTGGAAATTCTATGAAGGTAAACCGGAAAAATCCTCTGTAGCCTTTTCTCAATAATTGGTCACTACCTTTTCTTGTTACAGAGTGGTTGATTGTTACTTTGCAGAGAGTTCAAAGTTTAATTGAGGAGCAACACTCTCAACCGTTAGAACCATCTACTTAAGGTTAGTGGAGTAAATAGCTTATTGAAATGAACATTTTGTCTGTTCCATTCGACATTTTCTTTAGTTTAGGTGCCAGTTTTAACACCAATATGGTCGCCGTTACCAGATGGTAGCAATTCATCATTTTAATCAAATTACCCACAGAATTGATCTCTACTCTTTGCTTTTTTTGCAATTTATCTGCAATGAAGAGTCAGCGAAATAAATACTCCAATGTTGTCCTACAGGAAACAATCTAGAGAGAGAAAATGAAAAGAAGCTTCCTTGCTGAAAGTCTGAGACTTGTGTGACAGGGTAAAAATATAACGTTCTAGCTTTATTGTTTGAAAGGACATGATTATACTCATCTGGCTCATAGATTGGTGAATCAAGCAAGTTTCAAATGATGTTTGGATATAAGAGTTTGTTCAACGTGTTGCAAGATGTTCCAAGTCGCATCTCAATTCATTTCAGTGAAGTAGTTCTCTGGTTGGGTATGCAAAAATATCATCTGAGTGCTTAGTTCTCCTTTTTCTTTTCTTTTTTCACTGAACTTGTATTTAGTATTTACAGTTAATTAATTGTATTATATAGGTATTTTTGTTATCGTTGAAATTCCATATATATGCAATTATTTTGAAAGTTGTACGTCAGCGTCCGTGGACTGCAGCTTGTTTAGGACGGTATTGCTGTTAGTTAAGTTAAAGCTTAAGAGCGTCAACCTTTTATAAAACCTTACACGAAACGCAATTTAAACTTTTAAAAAGTACCTTTAAAGTAACGTTTCTGAACGCATCACAAAAAATTCCCACATCTATCTAGGATAATAGCATTTAGGGTCCCTTTGGAAGAAATACACTTAGGAGTGAGCAAATGAGTATGATAATTCGGTTAAAATGGATAGAATGGATAATTCAGCCAAGACGAATAAATAATTCGGATAATATTGGGGAACACACTTTTTGATTGAATTATTCGTTTTGCCCGAATAAGAAAACGTCTTTTTACTTGACGTCGTTTTGTTTTAGGATAATAATAAACTAAAACCTAAGTTCTGCTCAAATTCTCCTCATTTCCAAATTCCTAACTTAAGCTAAACAAATAGCTGCTCCTCGTTTCTCACTCTCGACCTCGTTGTCTCTGCCACCCACAACACACCGCAGCTGCCATCACCACCACCACCACTGGCCCAACACTGTTTCGAGTAGCAGGACCAGAATCCCTAACTAAATCGTTGTTCCTCCCTCAATCTCCCTCCCTCTCTATCGCAAACAGACCCAATCTCGCCGTCTCTGCTATCCACCACCACGACCAGCTCATCCTCCACCATTTTGAGCAGCAGATTTCACTAACTAGAGAGAGTAGCTCTTCAATTAGCACGACTAGATGCCAACCCTTCAAGATCAAGTAAGCCAGCCCCTTCTACACTAGCAGGCCCCGGATTTCATACGGATAAGATTATTTATGTTTGCTTAGTTTCCATAATTTAAATTTTGTTTTGGTTTTATTGATTGTGATTACAAATTTTACTAATATGTTTATATGGTTCTTCTTCATGGGGTTGGGTATTTCTGGTGATCTCTGAGTTTCTTTTCTGTGGAATTCAGTTTAGTTGTTCTCTAATTGGAAATGATTGCTGCTAAATATTTGAGTTTCTTGGTAGTTGTGAGTTGTTAATGTGAGTAGATGTTTAGAGGATGTGTGTGTTGCCGGTGCCAATGAGAATGATATGGGTAATACAGCTAGTGAAAGTGAGAATGAACAACCGGGAGATAAGAAATTACTCACCAGATGGTTCAAAAAAGGTGCAATGTATAATTCAGGTAATTGGAGTATTAATGTATAATTCGGTTAAACGGGTAATTCGAGTAAAAATTCTAATTCGGACAAGGATTGGTCAAAAATTACCCAATCTACCTGAATGCTCACCTCTAAATACACCCACTCACTTGTTCAGAAATTGTTGAATTAATTTCTTATGACCCATTTACTACTATTAGTATGGTTGAATCTTAATAGAAATATCTGCTAGTAGCACTTTACGGTTTTATATAAATAGTTGATTAAATTTTAACACATTCTAAGAAAAATTCAAATAATTTTTAAAATAACTACTTTTTAATTATAAACTAAATATAAATAGTTTATAAATATAATTATAAACAAACTATAAATAATTTATGGGATAATGCAAAAAAAGTCCATATGTTTATACCAAATCTACAAAAAATTCCCTGTCTTTTTTTTTTTAGATAAAAAAATCTTCATATTATATTTTCGTTAACATTTTTCTCCTTCTTTCTATTTTTCTGTTAAAAATAACTGTAAAATGACTAAAATGTAATTTTTATAAGCTTTTTCAAAAAAAACTAATGAAAAGAGATGCTAAAATGAAAATTTCCGTTCTTCTTTCTTGAACCCAGCCAACAGTTGACATTAACACCGGAGATGAAGCTTCTGCGGACGAGCATTCTGACGTCTCCGGTGGTCAAACGGCAACATTGAGAACAAATCCGGACTCCTCTCGATGAAATCTTTCGATTGATGTGGATCTTGTTGCCTGGAAACATCGTTTCCAGTGACCGAAAAACAAAATGGCAAAATTTTTCGATCGATTTTCCGACCAGATCCGGTGGTTCGATGGCAACTTTGAGGGCTGATTTGGAATCCTCGCATCTCAAGCTTTCCAATGGTGGTATTATTTTTTCGATCTGTTGCCGGATTGAAAAACGAGTTCAAATGGTCAGATTTTTCGACGTCGATTTCGATAGCTTCCGACGGTTTTCCGTCGACTCTGAAGGTAGATTCGTAACCTCCTCTTCATGGGCTTTCGTTTCATATAATATTAGCTTCAATCTGTGAGGATTTCCGACGTTGACTTTTTCCGGCCAACGGCCGATTACTTTTTGTGATTTTCCGACGAAATTATGTTAGATCCATTCAATATGTTTGCATTTTTGGAATCCTTGTAGTCAAATGGTTCTGATGGTGTGCTCGAATTTAAAATCCGGCAAATTTTGCGGTTTTCGGCGACCGGGTTGCGGTGGCGGTGATGGAGGTGATGCCGGTGGCAGTGAAAATGAAGAAGAAGACATGGAGAAGGAAGAAGAAAAATTACATTTTGGTCCTATAAAATTACATTTTGGGCATTTAACCGTTATTTTAACATAAAAAATAGACAGAATGAGAAAAATGTTAACGGAAATATAACATGAGAATTTTTTTGTCTTAAAAAAAAAGACAGGAAATTTTTTGTAGGTTTGGTATAAACATATGGACTTTTTTTGCATTATCCCATAATTTATTAACAAAATGAATACTACCTCCGATTTTTTGGATTCTTTACGTTTTTCTTTTTGAGTGTGTTTTTGGATTGTTTACATTTCCATTTATAGTAAGTTTTGCAATTGTTTGTTATTATTTCTTTATTGATATTGGTGACAAAGTAAGTTTTTTAGAATGTTAGTAATTATTTATTATTATTTCTATTTTGGTATTGGTGAAAAGTTAATTTTATTGATTTTGGTGAAAAGCAAATGTAAAGAAATAAAAAAATCGAAAGTAGTATAATCCTTTTATTGGGAAATTATAATAAATGTCAACCTTTAAAACTTAATTTTAATAAATCTCATATATTTTGAAATACTAAATGTGATATTTTTTCAATTATTAAGTAAATATATTTTTTTAGTTATGGTACACTTATTTACTTTTTATATATAAGTTAACATACATATTTACTAATACTATAAAAATTAAAATACATATATTTTTCAATGTCATACTAGTAAATAATAACATTTTTTTTTTTTATAATAAAGTTTCAAAAAAATAACATTTGTTTAGTTACCCTAAAGTTATTTTCTTACTTTAAAACTTGGCATTTTCTAATATTATCCTGCATTTTATCACTTCATGAGCCGAGTCTGTATTTGTAGGATTATGCTTAGACCAAAATATTTGTGTGTGCTTTTTTTAACATAGTTATAAACTCACACACTTAGATATGGATGGAGGATTCAAACTCAGTCCGTTAGAACTCGAAGGTAAAAATTGTAACACCCCAACTCACCTTATGAATAAGACGAGCTAGAGTATCACAGAACTGCTAACTTCTGTTATCCTCTGTAAAACATGACTGAATCATATATTATAACACACCATAAATTTTCATACTATCAAAAGTTATCCTTACAATAGCATTCTGACAAATTTATCATAATAACTATCTAGTACAGTGTCCAAAAATTTGCTCCATAAAGTCTGACCACTGGAAACTGACCTGCAACTGTTGCTCCAGCGAATCATCTAATTGCGGACCTGCGAGTTAAGAAAATAACTCGCTGAGCAACTCCATGCTCAGTGGGTACAATATATATAATTTGTTTTCTAAGAGCATTTCACAAATCAAACAAC